>WHPX01001452.1:0-206133 GCA_011057435.1 Actinia equina | reverse complement strand
AAATGAAAAATGTAAAATGTATCCTAACCATCTTTAATGTTGTGAAAATAAAATCCCTGAGTGAAACGTCCATGTAAAAATCCTATGGGGGGGTCGATTCCTCTGTTTTTACTGTATTTTCGTATAGAAAACACTGGTTTTTGACCTCCATATCTATGTTTCTATACTCTGATAAACATAGCTTTTCAAATTCAGAATCCAATCCGAAACCGGGAGTAGGAAAATTTCTATTATATAATAATATATACAATACCCTAATTAGATTGCAAAAACATGAAAAAATGAATAACTCTGACCCTGTTTTGCTTATTTCATAATTAAAAAGATAGAAATATTTTCGAGATTAAGAAAGAAAACCCGCATATAAGCTATATTATTACGTTATTTTATATCCGAACTGATGGTAGTTTTTTAACCGTGGCGTGCATAAACTGATGTAGCATAAAAGTATTTTTGTTAACTTAAAAAAAAACAACCTGCGTTCTGTAATGATGTATTTCAAACAAGTTAGGTTGCTGACTTTAAGCGGTGGGAACATCTATTCTCCTATGTCGTCATGACTCAGAATTTTTTCTGATCTTCAAATTTGCCATCTGCAACCTAAGTTTGCGTCGATTATATTGCGAGGGGAACGCTCAACTCGATACATTACAACCGCAGTTCAATATAGTTTATATATATATATATATAATACAACCCCACCGCTCAGAAACTTTTCTGCGTTTTCGAAATATACACTTCTAATATTATACCTTTTTTATTTTCCATCAAACTTTATTTGACAGTCAGTGCTTAAATGTACACAAAGAAAACCACAATAGACATGGATTTGCTTTGTTAAGTGGGAGGTAAATAGAACAAACAGTACATCTCTATTTCTGCGACCTATGTTACCCATATCTATTATGCGCCTATCTGAATCCTTCACTAGTAAACCATTGTTCGTTCAGATTTGCAACCAATACGTCAATTGATTTTGATACAATCATGACTTTTTATTTATTTCACTTATGATATATATATATTGAAAACGCAGAATTTTTTCTGAGACGGGTGTAGATACGTATATCTATCTAACCCTGTTTTTTTTTAAAGAAGGTCACTAGCTGTGATTGCGCATCCCCCCCCAGAAACTTCTTTTTTTCAACGAGTCTGGTCCGGAACTTTGCCCGAAAGAGGCCTAAGGGTTGTCAGGAATTGGTTTGATTTTAGAATTCCAACCTACTTTGAGGCTTCCCGAGTGCAGTTAGGCTGAAAGGGGTTTCCCGAGATCTGCCCCTTTTTTTTTTGAAATTCCATTGGTTTTGATTTCATTCCTTTTTTTTTTTTTTTGAAAAAACCCAGAATAGATGATTTTCTTTTTCTATCAGTAAAAGTTGCATGAATAGCCCATTGTGGCCATCATGCTGGCAAAACAATAATCGGTGCCTGTTCTGTGGGTTTCAGCTTTAAAAGTGTTCGTTTTTGTGTTTGTGGTCTCCCAAGCAATTTGTTGTGCATGCTATGCCATTTGATTTAACGAAATATTGTACTTTTTTTCAAAAGGCATAGAATCAGATCAGCCAAGCTAGTTCTGACGTCCACTGCTTTCCCCCACTGCCCTTCTGCCAAGCGTTTTCCCACTCTCAAGCGCCAAGCTGGCTTAAAGGCGTTGTTTTGATTTTTGTTTTGTTTTTTGTTTTCTTTCCCAGCCACACCTCAATCAGTGCATGCGCACGTCTAAAACTGACAATATTCTTAAGGTAGAGACCCCATTTAGGTGCTACATATATGTCTGACATTTTGGATTCCCAATGTGGAGGGTGGATGGGGGGGGGGGGGGGGGGGGGGGGGGGGGGGGGGGGGGGGGGGGGGGGGGGGGGGGGGGGGGGGAGGGGGGGGGGGGGGGGGGGGGGGGGGGGGGGGGGGGGGGGGGCGGGTGGGGGGGGGGGGGGGGGGGGGGGGGGGGGGGGGGGGGGGGGGGGGGGGGGGGGGGGGGGGGGGGGGGGGGGGGGGGGGGGGGGGGGGGGGGGGGGGGGGGGGGGGGGGGGGGGGGGGGGGGGGGGGGGGGGGGGGGGGGGGGGGGGGGGGGGGAGGGGAGGGGGGGGGGGGGGGGGGGGGGGGGGGGGGGGGGGGGGGGGGGGGGGGGGGGGGGGGGGGGGGGGGGGGGGGGGGGGGGGGGGGGGGGGGGGGGGGGGGGGGGGGGGGGGGGGGGGGGGGGGGGGGAGGGAAGGGGAGGGTGCGGGAGCTAGGGGTGTGTCAACAAGATGCCCGCCAAAAACAGGACCTTGACCTGTTCACTCTTTGCAAAGCATTCCCGTGTGAAATCCATGACCACCCATAGGGCAAGCTCATGGTTAGGGGGGATGGTGTGGGGTGGTGTGTTTGATGCCAATTTTCTCCAAGGGGGGGACAGTGATTTCCAGCTATAGGAGTGTAGTGAGAGATAGGTTTGTCATGAACCGGGACACCGGGCAGAGCGGTAGTTGGTGGCGTACAGCCACTACACAATCATCGTGTACAAAGTGAGGTACTATACAGACAGCTGAGGGAGGGTACAGGTGGGCCGAGTCTAGTTAGACAACGGCATATAGATTATGCTCAACTCATGATGTATGTACTCATATCGTACAGAATTCTTTACGAAATGAGCCAAGTTTGATCGAGAAAATCCAAGTTAAAGTTTATGCAAATGAAGACGAATCTATATGAGATATAAAATCACCTTCATGGTCATGACTTTCTATTGTGTTTTTCTTCATGACTTATTAATGAGTTTCTATATATATATATATATATATATATATATATATATATATATATATTATATATATGTATATATATATACCAACATCTATCAACATGAGGGTGCCAATAGAGGTTCCCAATTGTCAGTTAACTATTAATTTTTCGGCCGAATGTCAGGTAATGATTTTGCGCTGGCCATATTGTTAACCAAAAATAATGAACTACTAATATTATTTAGGTTATTTGTCAGTTAACTGATATTTTGTGGCTAATTGTCAATTAACTACTAACCCATTGGCACCCTCCAACATGTATATCAACATCTGTTTGCGTTGACTCTTTTGTTTTGTTTTGCTTTCTAATTCTCTTTTTCTTCTTCTTCTTTCTTCTTCTTATGAAGGGTAGATGGGATGGGAGGGAGTTTTATAATGCATAGATAGGAAGATAGGAAGATAGGTGTCCTCAGTTCACAATTTATTGTAAACTAGAAAATTTCGACACGTATATACGTTATTATTATTATTATCATTATATTCTTCTTCTTTTTCTTCTTCTTCTTCTTCTTCTTCTTCTTCTTCTTCTTCTTCTTCTTCTTCTTCTTCTTCTCATATTTCTAAAACAAAAACTATCTATGCATAATATATTATTATTAAAGACCCATTCCAATTCCCGTTACCATGGTTTATAAGAAAACAATCGTCTGACGACGTCCAAATCTCTCAAGTTCAAGCTGACTTAAGGTCTATATTGAGAGATTTGGGCGTCATTAGGCAATTGTTAATTTTATAAACCATGGTAACGGGAATTGGAATAGAATGGGAATTCCAGCTCGTAATATGTGAAAGCCCAAAAATCGAATTATAAATTTTAATTTAAGAGTTGTTTTCTCATGACTTTAATTCCAATGTCATTTCCATGACACTGTTCCATGAGAATAAGATTTTTTTTTCAGTTCGCTCACAGCAGGCCGGGGAAGGCTGTCACAGGACTCATGCATTTTTAATTTCGCCAAGAGATTTTAAAAACTATGATGATATTCATGCCATGAGTAGAATCGAGCTAGATACCAGACGTTCTTTGAAGTAACTCACTCGTGTATTCACATGCACAAGAAAGGGAGTTTTGGCGGCAGATAAAAAGGTATGTTTGCATGTAGCATCGATCGGCCTTGCATAAATTAGGCGGATTTTCATGGGGATCAAATATATGTAAAATGACTTAATTCCTGGCTTACCATATGATATTTTTGTGCATCTCACGATAAGAAAAACAATTGCTTTTCAGTACACAGTACAGTTTTTCCAACGCCTCACCATAAAATCATTTTGCTCTATAAACTAAATGTAATCAATATTTTAAGATACTACAGATTTTAACTTAACTTAACGGCACATATTACATCCTTCATATGTTTTTTTTTCTCACTGCGTTTGAGTGCTTCGTCATCGTTGCCAAGCCTCTCAAGTATGTTAAGGCCTGTTTTTAGCCTGGATTTCACAAAACATGTTTTTATTTCTCGTTGCCTCAAAACTCATCGGATTTTAATAAAAATTGGTACATTGATAGATCTCGGGTTGGTGGTGACCTTAAATCATAATTTGGACTTAAGAGTGATCACGTGACTAACTTCGATGTATAAGGGATTTCGATTCATGTAGTTTCTTTTGAAAATGCGGGTCGAGAGTTTAAGTCGTGAAACAAACTTATGCATTAAATAGACTTTACTTTAAGGCATTAAAGAATTTTCGTTTGGGAAACTTTGGTTTTCACTTAAGCTTATTGTTAAGGAGATATTTTGTGAAATAGGTCACGTGACTATAGTTTTCGCTTAAGACCCCTCAATATCTCCCTTCTTGGAAATAGTTCAAGTTTTCCAAACGCGAAGTTGTTTGTCATCCACTACTTGTCAACTTTCCGTATTCAATTGTTCCTTGTAGCTTAAAATCGCGACCCGCATAAATTTAGGTGCTTTTATTACTATCATGACGTCACATATCACGTGACCTCATAAAATTAGCACCACGGAATTGATATCGACATTCACTATCATGATTTTTATTGAAAACTAGTGAATGTAAGAGCTAGAATACTAGAGCAAATAAGTCTATGGCCTTAAAAAATTTAGGTATGAATCCAATGCGAAACTGGTGTATTGATAATTCAAATTTAACTTTCAAATATTTAATTTGCAAAAACGTTGTTATGTACTGAGATACAACTATATGTATATCAGTAAGTGGAGAGTCCATTATGCTGGGCTTACGCCCTCTAACGGAGTTTACCGAACTTGTTTGATTGACGGCAGTCTATTGCAAAGTGCACGTCGCGATTTTTGTCTGGGGTGGCCGCGTAGCAATGCAAACGCCGGTAATTGAAGGTTTGCTCGTCTAGAACACATGAACGTCGCCAGTTGGCCGATGAAACTGTAACCACAATTATTTGACGCATGTGTATATTGCAGGGTAGTGCTAATGATTGCAAACACTGGCATATTTTGGCACGGCACAGCATCTTAAGCCGCGCCACTGCTTTATATGTGAGGGTGGTGATTAGCGATGACAGTTGTTTTATTTTAAGCAGACAACGTAACGTTTGTTTAGAGTAAATTATCGAAACGAGAAAACTTAAATAGTTAACATCGCACAGAATTGCCCATCAACTCTGGTCATTTCCAAATGAGGGATATTATGTGAAGAATGGGAAAGCATTTTTTAAAGAAACACTGTAATATCTTCATACTTTTAAAAGGATTTGAAAAAAAGTTGGAAAAAAACGATTGAAAATAATTTTAGAGCAAAATTCGCCAGTAACAAAATGTATGCTGAGTTCGTGAGCAATTTCTTATATCAAAAAAATCACTGGAAATTAGTCGTCATTTTAGACTGTTTTGCTTTGTTGGGTCAAAGTTAAAACTCCTGAAAAATCTCTACTTGCTTTCAGCTTCAAAGAGAGCTGAATTTGGAAGCAATTAAGCAATGCTTGGGCAACCAATTTAAGTTGTTACTTTGAATGATTTTCTTCACGACGAACACAGGGCCGTAGCCACCAGTATGGTTTGGTCCGGTTTCAACCGGACCAACTTTCGGGAAAAAAATACAAGAAAAATAATAAAAAAATATAAGAAAAACTGAAAACCCTCAAAAACCGGACCAATAAGAAATTTGTGGCTACGGCCCTGGAACAGCAGGACCCGAACGATGTGCAGGAATGATAAATTGACCCACAGAAAATCGCATGTTGGCAAATTGAATCACCAAAATAAATGGTAAGATTATATTGTGTTGTTGTCATTCTTTAATATTCCTCTGTTACTTTTCTTGCATTAACTTTTGATTTTCTTCACGAAGCGCTTAAACTTTCAATATTATGACTTTGTCTTATAAATATGAAGGGCCGTGAGAGGAAAATTGACATTCGGAAACTGGAATCTAGTAAGTTATTCTCTAATTTCCCGGATGTGTCACTCAACTCTGTGCGATGATAAGAGAAAACCCATTAGTGGCTAAATGAACGTTAAAGAGTCTGCGAGAAGACATCTAGATTGCAGAGCCGAAAAGAGAGGAAAGAACACGAGAACATAAGAATAGAAAACAACAAGATGATGTTGTTAATTGAAAAAGAGCCATCTTCGGGAAACCGAAGTGTCAACAATACCGTCACTTCAGTAAAAACTGAAATGACTAGTAACATTTCTTTTAGAAAGAACCAACAAACTGATTAGCAATAGGTTTGTTGTTATATAGCTACGAAATTTTCCGATATAACGAACACTCTCATTTGTTGAAAGATGACAAGTTGCACGTGACAAGAATGGTGAAAATAAACAAGAGCACGTGATTAGAACGTGAAAAACGCTGGTGGCGTGATATTTTGAACCAGTCACAACTGTCACAAACAACAAAACGGGAGCAGGTATTTTGCTGGAATTTTCAATGTGAATGGAGCTCAAATGAAATTGAAGGCGCCCCAAAAGCGCATGTGGTTAGTCCAAAGAAGTAAAACGAACGGTATGAGGACAGAATAGATCATACTACTGGCCTTCCAAAGTCATTAATAATTCATGAGTTCAACAATGTGATCAGAACGGACCAAGGAAATGAACTTGAATATAAAATACAGAAAGGGTATTTCCCATGAAATTTGCGTCAAAAGTGAAACTCAAATCCTCAGCACATACATGAGAAATTATGCGCATAATGATCAGAAGAACCTAAGGCAGTTTTCATAATTTTCAATTTTTGTACAGTATTCGATAAATTTTTTTAAAAATAGCTGAGTACTAGGCCTAACAATGGTTATAGATGTTCCAGGTATTTACAATCTATAAAACCATTGACTTTCTTTCTTTCTTTCCTTTTCCCCCCAGCTTCCTTCGTAGTGTGGCTTATAGGGAATTTACCTATTTAATCCATGGCTATCTTGGCAATGACAGAATACCATTGCCATCTTGTGCATATCATGCAATAAGAGAAAAATTTTATGATGAAAGTGAGCAATTTACAGGATATGAAAATAATTAATTGTACTTAGTATTGTACAGAAATTTCACTGAACCCATAGAACCAAGAAATTACTAGATTGAAGGCACTAAACCTGTGAAATAGATATTAGTCTAATACACCTTAGTAGTCTTTAAAACCATTGTCTTCTTTTGTGTCTATTTGACTATTATACTTTATCAATACAGTTTGTTTCACTGGTTTAGTGTCTTCACTCTACTACTGGAAATTCCACAAAAGTTGATTAGTATGTGTTAATCAGTGTCATCACTCTGCTCATGTCGTTTTATTTCTTGGGCAGTCTGTGGTCTTGCTATGGCCCTTCATTGGATTTTTGCAAACAGAACAATGAGGTTTTGCTCTAGTTGTTGATGCTGGTCTTTGCTCAGCTCTTTGTTGCTGCATGGCTTGTACTTCAACAAGTTAAAAGTATCAGAAATCATTGTCAGAAATTGCAATAATAGGTTTGCAGCCTCTTCAGTTTGATATGAATAAATTGTGAAAAAACACTTACATGGTGTAGTGGGTGGAACTTTCACATTCATCTTTTCTCTGTCCTCGCGTTTCTTTAAAGCTTCCTCCCCTGATTCTCTCTCAAGCATAGTATTGATTGGCTCCGGTGTCATATCCAAAATCTCCCTCCTTGCCGCATCTAGGGTCTTTTCCTTCAAACAATTGGACATCGTTTGGAAGATTTCTTCAACATAATCTAATAGAAAATAACAGCTGGGTTTACTCATATTAAATTACTATTTATGATAACAGTTTGTTTTGATAATTGTTTGCTTTCACTCAGTCCATAAAGGAGTACCAAGTAATAATTCCACAGTGTGAGGAAAAACCAATGTTACCCTTGTATATTTGAGAATAGCCTTACCATAATTCGGTACAACTCTGACATCTCGTACTGTAGCCTCACCATTCTTAAACTTGGGCCAAACCACGTTCACCTGCTGCTGTCCATCTGCTTTTACTCTCATGTCTCTTTGAAGGTTGGAATTGAAATGGATAATAGCTATGATATGCCTGAAGCAGGAGTAAAGCAAACAAATGTTAATTATGAAATATATATATTATGTTAGGACTTAATTCTCATATCATTCATTTTTAGTTTAGGACTATAAGTCGAATATTTAGCATTTAGGGTCTTTTTAACATTAGTAGAGTATGTTTATATGGTTTTCATATTAGGTGAAGTTTTCATATTATTTGTGGAAACATGGATATTAAACTATTATTATTACTATTATTCTTACTATTATTATTATTACTATAATTATAGTACACTCTACAAAATTACTCGACTCTGATTGGTCGAGAGGAGTACAATTATAGCGTTAATTGTACTCCGTAGGAGTACCGAATTAAGTCGCTATGGCAACATGGCCAAAACAATATCAAAACAATTATTTTCTATCATTTTGTACTTAAAAAGCATAAATAAAATTTTAAAGCCGTAAGAACTAATCTTTTTTATGCATTTCAGCAGTTGCACGATGGACTGGAAATCGGCCGCCAAATAGACAAAGATGAACGGCGTCGATTCGCATTTTTTACTGAAATTTTGTTGAGTGAACTATAAACAAAAAATCGCACGATCTTCTCCTAAAATTTGGAATTAATAGACACTCGTAATGTTTTGAAAGTTCTTTAATTGTACTCGCCTAAAGGCTCGTGCAATTACAAGAACTTTCAAAACATTACTCGTGTCTATTAATTTCCAAATTGTACTCGAGATCATGCGATTTCCTATACTAATTTATTATTACTACTACTACCACTGCCACTACCACTACTACTACTTTGGAAGTGATGGGAACCAACCTGCAGTACATGCCAGGGAAAGAGTAGCCTATCATTTTGGGGGCGTATTGATTCACCACGGAAGAAAACCCTCCAAACAACTTGTTTGTGCAATAGGGGAGGCCTGCTTAATTGCTTTCACCAGACTGTCTTTGGTAAGTTGCTGCGTTAGCTTTTCATATATCACTGAATCTATGTAAGAAAATGAAAGTAATAATTATTATAGTGGAGCTCCCGAGCGGAGCACCATACTTAAGAAAAAATGGTAAACCATCGAGTTGATTTTTCATGGCTTGGCTGACGTCACTTTCGTCCGTCCGTCCGTCCGTGTACACGACACAGGAATACCGCTTGATGTTAAAGCAAAACTACCCACAAATGCGGCTCTCAAATGCACAGAAAAAATCGCTTTAGGACAAGTTATAGACCAAATCAATTTAAAAATACTTTCATGTAGTCAAAGATGGATCAAGAAGTGTTCTTCAAGAATTCAGGTGTGGGTTTTTTAGAAAATAATCGTATATATATATTTTTTTGACAAGCATTTTTCTCGACAAATCGACAAATCAAAGACTTTTTTCTCAAAACGTTTTGTATTTCTATCGATAAGCTTAATTGATTTTAATGCTGAAGGAAATATAACACGACATATATATAAACATATTACAACAAATATTCGTCTTTTATTTAGCTTTGTAAATCTTTAACAATTCGGTTGTTTTTAACCAACTATCGTATGTTTTTCGTTCAAGCAAAATGCAGCTTTGTTCGCCTCCTATCGCGGGGTCCCATCGGCAAAACAAAGAAGACTTTCATTCAATAATTTTATATCTTTCTACAGATAATTTATTTAATCATTGAATGAAATATACATTTTTACCAAATATTCAACTGTTTATTAAGCTGTTCGAGCAAGTATGATTATAAACATGAGCTTAAATTTGTGTTGTTGAGAGATATATGTTATTGTATAAAGACCTACTAGACTTTCACTTTAAAAAGCTAAAAAATATGCAAAAACATTTACAAACGCCAATTTACTGCCAAAGAAATTAGTCATTTTGTATTTTGCCTTTTGCATTATTTTCTATTTTGTCTCAGTTGTTCTTGTTAAGTTTAACTGAATGTAAGTTTTGTTTTTTGAAAACTGTAAAAGACCTAATTAAGTAAACCTTATTTTTTGCTCACCTTAACCAGTTTTCAAGTCTGTTTTTTTGGTCTTGATTTGTCCTAAATCTCCAGATTTTCGATTTCAATGAAAGACAGTCGAGGTAAATTTCACTAAACTTGATATTGTATTGGATTATCTGTAGTTAGCTTTCGTTTTTTTTAAGTAAAATAGATTCAAAGCCAAAAACTGTCGGCCTTGGGAAACTTTGTCGAAGAATCTTCCAAGAACAAAACTAGCCCCTGGGGGTGGTGGTGAGTTGTGTACAAATACAAAATTCTTAAGTGGGAGAGTATACTCGCGCAAAAAAAAGCAAAGAAAACAAAACAAAAAAAAACAAAAAACGATGTAGTGCATTTCGATTCGATTTCACTGCATGGTTTTTATTATGGGAGAAATTATCATCATCTCGAATAAGAAATAATTGAAGAATTTTTCCCCGATCTTATATTTACCTTTCAGTTTCATTAAATTGTTCTCCCTGTGACTTCCGTATCGGGAGCTCCGCTTTTAGGCAGTGCCTAAATATATATATTATAGTTTTAAAATATACAACTTTGCCTTTAACAAATTACCCTTTTGTAACCACTGTCAAGGGGCAATGTCTCTTCCGTGATTGCATTTGTTAAATAGCGGGTCTTGGAGATCTTCATGTCTATTGATTATGTGGTCCAGATAAGATCTAAATTTAGCCCAGATAACTTGACCATCAGGTGTGGTGGTGGCACTCCAATAAAGGTGATTACCACAGGCTTTGATCGAAGGTGTCAGAGCTTCACCTCCAGTTCCCTTAGTCAGTTTGGTAAGGACCTTTGTGATCTCTGGAAAAAATAAATAAAAATGTTAATATTCAAATAACTATTTATAATTTATTGTTATCATTATTATTGCCATTATTGTTATTAGTTATTATCATTATTAGTTATTATTATTAGTCGTTAATATTATTAGTTATTATTATTATTATTAGTTATTATTATTATTATTGTTATTATTATTATTCTTATTATATTACTATTGTCATTATTATATTATTTATATTATATCATTTTTATATTATTATTATTATTATTATATTATTATATTACTTTTCTTCAAATGCCAAAGATCAAAGAAGTGCAATATCTCAGCTAGTTGCTCTCTCATATGTTTAACAATTGCTGTGTGGCGGTCTGATATAAAAGTTGATATCGTGACACCAGTTCCCATGAGGTATGTCATAGATCTTTCGAAACCCATATACTCCATGGCAGGGCTACTTCCTGATTGATTTTTCTGTAGTGATCAAAGGAAAATGATAAGTATCTTTATGACAATATGATGCTTGCCATTGAAATACTAATGTACCTGTACAAGCTCAAGTGAATAATCTTAGACACGTCAGAGCAGAAGACTGTGTATGCACAGTATTTAGCACTATGCCCCGTACTGTCGTGGCGTCCATCTCCAACAATCACAACCTTTGACCCCAAGGATTTGACATTGTCTATCAATTTTTGCTGGTATATTTTCCAACGCGTAACAATGGATGGAAAGAGGATTTTTCTGTGAAACAAAGTAATGATTTTTTATTGATTAATTGGAGATGGTGCCATAAGTTGTGCACATTTAAAATCATGTAAGCCTTGTTTGCTTTTTTGTTTGCTTTATTTGTCAGTCGTTCGCCATTTTTCAGGCCATGAGGCATTTGACTGCTAAATGTTTACTATCTCAATGCTTCATTTTCTCCAACATTGCGGCAGCTACTTACACGTTGATGCTCGAAAAAGGTGCTCAGTGAAATACAGCAAAGGCCCATATGCTTGAAGATTTGAAAAACCTTACTTGCTGATTCACCTGCTACCAGAATTGCAAAACACAACAAGAAATTACCAGCAGGTATTCTAGTTGCAGGCATGACTGGTTGTCTTTTCCAAATAAATTCTTTACGGCAATCTGGGTGCGAACAAATACAGCTCACTTCTATCGTGGTGCCTATTCGTCGATTCTCCAATGATGGGTTGGGTGCGTGACAAAAATGGCAGAACTTAAACAAATTGAGAAAATGCGAGAAAAACGTGATGAACTTCGGCTCTGAGCGAATGTTGTCATCCGGGTACACCCTGGTGGAGCAAAAAAGAAAACCAAAATATTAGCTTCAATGTATGTGGAAGACCTACTGTGAGAAATAAAACAAAATTGAGCGGAGTTACGGAAAGTCAAAGTGATCCAGATTTCTATGGATTATAATTAGCAGTCCAACTTGTACTGCGCAAATCCTTAGTGAAAGTACTATACCTTGAATCCATGCCATCCTGTCTTTCAGAACCTGTCAATGTGCCTGTGTCGTCGAATTTGATTTCCATGTGGGATAGTTTCTAGCACTTGTGGACGCCGTGAGGACCCACTGTGCATGCGCAGACTCGCACATGGTTTTATCTTCGGATTATTCATGTTAGAAGAATCAAGGAAAGATGCAAGTTGAAGTAAAATTATACAATTAACGCCTAAAATAAAATTTCTATGAGTGAAACTCAACATTTCGATTTTTCTGAAGACTCATAGATCGAGCCGGATGCATCGAAAAAAGCTATTATAGAAGAGAGTCTGATTTCAAGCACTGGAGGACTTTGTTCTGCATAGAGACAGCTCAAAGTCACGGCGGTATTCAGCAAAAAAAATCTTATAAACTCGATCGAGCGAAGTTTTAATATTATTAATGTATGAGTCACTTCCAAAGGTTCCCATCCCCCCCCCCCGGGCATATCCCGGGCATTTGACCATAGTAAAGTTCCGTAGAGTGGGGAATTTGACGCTGAATATATGTCCGAACGGGCGGGGATTAATGCCTTGCGTCTTTGGGGGGTAACCAATCAAAAAACTGTCCCAAATTGAAAGGTTTCTTGATTGAATTTATACTGTACCTGCTTTTATCTGTACAATACTGATTTTCAGTTTATTCCAAGTTATTTTTGCGTGTACAGATGACCAAGAGTTTATGTCTTGCAGAAAATGTTTTGACTTACGAAAAAATGTTTAAAATTTACCTTGAATGTCTTCAAGCTTCTATCTTTTTCTGTTTTTTTTTTACTTTTTCATTTCATTTTTGGATACCAAGCAAGGTATTGTCAACATTGTCTGATCAGCCTTCGGCAAAATAAGTGGGTTTTCACCCTCTGGTTACCCCCCAAAGACGCAAAGTATTATGGGGATGTGAAAGTAGAGAATAGCGCTAGCGGCCCTTATTTAATTTGCATAAATTAGTGTATTGCAAAAATTTACGCTTGGATCGTGCTTAGCTAGAGGACCCTGGTTCGCCTGTGAATTTAAAAAAAATCCTAATACCTTTGTTTAAAATCTGGGATGGCACAAGAGAAGTTAGAAAAGCTTTTTTGGCGGGTTCCTTTGCGCACTCTTTTCAAAAGAAAGGTTGAACTTCGAATTGATTACGATCTTATTGAAATCGAATCGCCACTGTATAAAAATTTGGATTCAAAATACAATCTTATACTTGTCGCTTCTTTGAAAAACAGGGGGAAAAAAGCTTATTGGAATTAAAAAGAAAAAGAAGCAAAGCTTTTCAATGTGTATGACAGTAACCTTTGAAATTGACTCATACATTAAAGGCCGATGTCTGGTCGATGTAGAGTTGGTAGCGATATCACCTCTCCCCCCCCCCCCTCCCCCCCCCCCCCCCCCCCCCCCCACACACACACATCCACCTTACATCGACTTCACCTGATCAACCCCTCATCGACCCCACATCCAACTTAATTACATCGACTTCACATCAACCCCTCATCAAACTCACATCGACCCCTCATTAACCTACATCGACCTCCCACAACCTCACTTCCACCCCACATCGACCTCACATCAACCCACATTGGCATTATTATTTTCTGGTCTTTCTACTGTTTTATACCCTCTGAAAAGAAGTATTGAGTTCGAATACACCACGTGATACCAAAAGTAATATTTTTTTCACGTGCAACTCGGAAAAATCTTGAATTTTTTCTTACAGCTTAAAAAGTATATTTTTAATATTTCTAGAAGAGCCAAAAAAACACGGTGATAAAGTATAATATAGTCAAGCAAACCCGCGCGATCTGATTGGTTGAAAAGCATTAACCATTTGCCCATGGGTTGCATGCTCGCGTCAGCTTTTTTTGCTTCGACGAAAAATAGCCTTTTTGTATCTTTTTGCTGACAATTTATCTAGAAAAGATAACTGAAAATGATTGAAAAAACTAGCGAAAATACTCATCAATCTCCGACGTTTAGCATAGAGTTGTCATTTGATCAGCCTAGTAATAAAACGACAAGATTTGCATCACTTGCAAACAGTGAGCTGGACAAGATGTCTCAGAAGGCAAAGCAAACCCCAAAACGGTCGGCGTCTACTTTAAAAACGGTTTTTAGCAATGATTAAACAAATACAAAAATATTGTTCTCGTGTATCTATTCAACAAAAGTATTTCCAAAGTAATTAACTATAAATATCACTGCTCGCCATCTACTTCGCAGCTTCACAACTGCAGCGAAGTCCTTTCTGAAGCCGCTCTACATGAGTAGTATAGGGAATGGGGGTTCCAGCGCAATCTCAACACGGGCAAGATCCGTGTCAAAAATCCACCTAGGACGACCCCCACTCCAAGTGTGGTTGAGGGCAACAGCGCACTTAAATATGTTAGTCTATATATGGAGTGCGAAGAATGTAAGAGAACTTTTAAGAAAGAAGCGGATTTGAAAAAGCATTTGAAAATGAAGACGAAGTGTATGAGCAGTTATGATTGTGGATGTGGTAAGAAGTTTGAGACTAAGGTTAAATTGTTTTGGCATTGTCAGGACTGTGAGTACGACTACGACGACCTAAAAAGTGCTTGGTATTAGGTATAAAATATTTCCTATTATATAGATGGAATCCCAAAGCAACTTCAGCACGGTGTCAATACCCGGTAACGGTGAGATTGACGTTAGACAGTTTTGGCGTCAGTCAGAAAGGAAGGTTAAAAGGACTCTCCGAAAAGGTATAGAAGAATTAGGAGCCCTGAAAGCGAGCATAATGGTAGAAGTAAGTTTGTCAAAAGACGAGGTAATGACGACAGCAATGTTGCGATCAAAGTCGTTAGTGATATTAGAATCCACGAATCTGGATAGGTCACTCAGTGAAGCCTTAGAAGCAATAATGGAGTCGCTGTCTAACTACACGAAAGAAGGATCGGGTTGGACAGTAGAGGAGGTTGAAGGAATAGAGATAAGTATGGCCAGGTACGTACCCATACGAGGGGGGAGTTACGTACCGCTACCAACGTGGGTAGAAAGGAAGAAGGCTATTGTAAACGTGAAGAATGAAGACAATCGATGCTTTATGTGGGCAATCAGGTCTGCACTGTATCCAGCAGAGAAGGATCCCTGTAGGACAAGTAAGTATCCCACAGATGATTTAGAGTGGGATGGTGTGGAATTTCCCATGCAGTTGATAGACATCCCCATATTTGAGGAAATAAACGATTTAGCAATTAACGTTTACGGAGTCAGAGAGCAGACGATAGTACCGTTAGTTCTGTCAAAAAGTAAAGGAGAGCGCGTACATTTATTCTACCACGGCGGACACTACTCATGGGTTAAACACATTAGCAGACTATTCTACAGACATACTAAGCACAAAGGCAAAAAGTACTTCTGCGACTGCTGCTTGCTGTCATTTACATCCTTAAATACCCTAAAGAAACACGATGAGATCTGCCGCGGAGTCGAAGAAGTGGCGCAACGGATCCAGATACCCACCAACAAAGAGCTTTCATACGCAGACCATCAAAAGCAGATGCAAGTGCCTTACGTGATATATGCAGACTTCGAAGCGTTGATAACTAAGGAAGAGCAGAAACGTGGTGCCACGAATAAGGTAGGATTACACGAGATCTGCTCCTTTGGTTACATAGTAGTCAGATCAGACGGTAAAGCAAACCCTCCTGTGATTTACCGAGGTAAGAACGCAGCTAATGAGTTTCTAGAAGCATTGCGAGAAGAGGAGGGGGAGATTAGAGAACAATTAAGACGTCCAAAGAAGATGGAATTTACCAAAGAGAACCAGGAGGCTTTTAACAAGGCAAAAAAATGCCACATTTGCCAACATACGATTCTTCAGTTTGGAAGACGAGCCAAGAAAGCGTGGGATGAAGATGGAAAGTATCTAGGAGAAGCTCATTTTAAATGCGGGAAGTATGCTAAGAAAGGTGAGAAGCCGGGAAAGCCCTCCACGCACTGCATTCACTGCCACAAAGCATTTGTTGAGGATTTCTATGTGGATAAGGTTAGGGATCACTGCCACATCACGGGTAAATACAGAGGAGCGGCTCATTGGAAATGCAATATAAACTTCAAAGTAAATCCAGACATGGAGATTCCGGTGTTCTTTCACAACCTCCGCGGTTACGACTCCCATTTGTTACTACAAGGAACAGACGGCTCCGACGTCAAATGCATACCCAACAACAAAGAGCGCTACATGTCCGTAACTGTGGGTAAGCTAAAGTTCTTAGATTCGCAGCAGTTTATGGCGGACTCCTTAGCAAACCTCGTAAAGTATAACACCAACTTTCCCATTTCCAGTCAATATGGCGCGGAAAGGAAAGGAGTCTACCCATACGAATACATGGATTCCTGGGATCGATTCAAAGAGTCCCTACCACCCAAAGATCGCTTCTACAGCACCCTAAACGAGTCCGGCATAAAGGATGAGGAGTACCAGCATGCGTTAGACGTGTGGGAAAAGTACTCCTGTGAGAACATGGGTGACTACCACGACATCTACCTAAGGTCTGACGTAGTGCTGCTTGCAGATGTTTTCCAAAGCTTCAGAAAGATGGCTATGGAATATTACGGATTGGATCCCGCTAATTTCTACACGGCTCCTGGGCTCAGCTGGAGTGCTTTGTTAAAGAAGACAAATGCGCAGTTGGATCTCCTAACGGAGTACGACATGTATCGGTTTATGGAAGACGGTATTCGTGGCGGCGTATGCGGGCCCAGCCGACGTTACGCCCGCGCAAACAACCCCTTAGTAGAGCACGACCCAGAGAAACCAACCACATACATTTACTACCTGGATGCGAATAACCTTTATGGTTGGGCAATGTCACAGTACCTACCTGTGAGAGACTTCGAATGGGATCCAGTGAAGCCGATAGACTTCTACATGCAGGTAGGAAAGGAGGAAGACAAGGGTTACGTCTTAGAAGTGGATCTGGAGTACCCAGAGCGCCTGCACGACGAACACAATGAGTTCCCCTTAGCACCAGAAGCGATAGAGATACCATTTAAGCAGCTAAGTCCGCTGCAAAAGCAAATGTGCCCTGGTTACAAACCGTACAGGAAACTAACTATGAACCTGATGGATAAGAAGAAGTATGTGGTACATTACCGCAACCTGCAGTTCTACGTGCGACACGGAATGCGCGTAGAGAAGATCCACAGAGTCCTAAAATTCACGCAGGAACCCTGGATGCGCCCCTACATTGACTTTAACACGCAAAAGCGTACCGCAGCGAAAAATGACTTCGAGAAAAACCTCTTCAAACTGATGAACAACAGCGTGTTCGGAAAGACAATGGAGAACATCCGCAAGCGCGTAAGCGTAAAAATAGTCAGCACCAAAGAGGAAGCAGAAGCATACGTGTCACAGCCAGGCTTCGTTAGATACGTAGAAATGCTGAACTTCTACGTGATTCACATGAAAAGGGCAAACCTCTTACTAAACAAGCCCGTTTACACAGGCTTTACGGTGCTGGATCTATCAAAGCTGCTTATGTACGAGTTCTACTACGATAAGCTTAAGCCAAAGTACGGAGACCGCTGTCGCCTCCTGTACACAGACACCGACTCCCTAATTCTAGAAGTGCAAACGGAAGACGTTTACAAAGACTGCCTCCCCGACATAGACGAGTACGACACCAGCGGTTACCCGAAGGAGCACTTCCTTTACTCTGCGAAGAATAAGAAGGTAATTGGGAAGATGAAAGACGAAATGTTAGGAAAACCCATAGTAGAGTACGTGGGTCTGAAACCAAAGATGTAGAGCGTGCTAAAGTTAGACGGCGTAGAAAAGAAAGCTAAAGGCGTAAAAAAGTACGTGGTTAAGAAGGACATTACGCACGAGTCCTACCTCAACGTATTACGAACACGCAAGGAACAGCGGCATAAGATGAACAGCCTGCGCAGCTATGGTCATCAGATACATAACGTCACGCAGGAGAAGGTGTCACTGTCTGCATTTGACGGTAAGCGATGGATGTGTGATGACGGAGTGCATACGATAGCATTCGGACATCACACGATAAGCAGTTCTTCCATGACGAACCCACGTGTGGGGCCATCGTGAAGATAATACAAGATGGGCTGACCCTTCTTAGCTATTACGCTTCGGATCTGGTAAGTTTCCAAAGACCAATTAGGATCCGTAGCTCTTTTGGATCCTCCTTCTAATTCACCCGGTCCGTAGAGATATCGGACCGTGACATTACCTAATTTTTTTTCATGGGGGAAGACTGCCCTCGAACTTCTGACGAAGGACTTGTGTTCCACGTGTTTCTTTTTTATGGCATCCCTGGGTTTCATTCCCGTAGCCCTGGCCGCCTCGTTATTTAAAGCCGCGACAACCTGGGGGAGCCTCTGAGTCCATTCCCTGTTGCGTTTGGAGGGATCTTCCAGCTCTTTCCAATACTGGTACCCAAAGAGACGCTCGGCCAAGGTCTTATTGAATCTTTCGACAATGCTCTGACCCCTGTGGTACTCAGCTTCGGCTCTCCTAATCTTAGTGCTGTGGTCTTTCAGGGTCTTAGTAACCACGCCCATGAACTCCGTCCCCGCATCCACTTGCAGCAGCTTAGGCCATTTCAAGACGCGCTTATAAATCCTACCTAGGGCTTCTGCGACTTCCCCAGAATCCTTGCTGGTTATGGGTTCGGCGTCCTTGTATCTGCTTGCGATATCAACTACGGTCAAAGCGTATCTATAGGTCTTCTTTCTCACCTTGTCGTGCGGCAAGAAAAGCAAATCCGCTTGATGAACTTCATTGGGGGCATTTACGGTGAAGCTGGGCCTGGGAATGTACTTGGGCACGGGAAGATAAACCTGCCAGAGGGTTTGTTTTCTTAGCCAGTTCTTGGCCGTTTCATCTGATACCCTGGCCGCGGTCGCGAGTTTCTTGATGGCCGACGCTCCTTTCCAATAGCCTTCAGGCCCATAGTAAATCATTTTGAGTTTGTCCTCTACGCGGCCCATTATATGAATTCCAAAACAAGATTGATCTTGCGTCCGTTAAAATCCACCGTCTTTCCGTCCACCTTAATGGTGATGTTTATGCTTTCTACCAAATTAGACAAGTCATAGCTCAAAGAAATGGGAGTGTATTCTACCAGATCGAATGGATTACCTTTGGGCAGAAACTTGGACATAAGAGAAGACTTTTCTCCATTGTTGTAACTATGGACTAAATCGCAATAGACTTCGTAAGAGGATGCGACTTTCCATTTCACAGGTATGGCTGTGTCGGTAATTGTCTTGCCCGAGGCACATAATAAAGATCCCAATGGGTCAGACTTTCCAAAAGTCATTGAAAAATTTGACATATTATGTTTGAGGGTCATTTCGTGCGGCAATCCTGTGGTGAGAGTATAACCGTGTTTTGCTAATTCCTTGGCCAGTGTGATTGGTGTATAATGTCCATCGGGCAGCAATACGGCTTGATAATTGCCGCCGCCTTTATGCTCAGTGACTATGCCCCTAATCAGGTTATACCAAGAATTGTACAAAGAGCAACTTATGAGCCGAACCTTATGGGCTTTAATGGGGGGATTTAAATAAGTGGTAAAGTCATTCTTGTCGCTTTCCAAAAAGACGATCATTATATTACAGGGCACAAGTCCCCTTCTAGTGATCTGAGCTGCGCTCAGAGCAGATACGCCAAAGCTACGCCTCCCGCCAGCCCTGCGACTCCTACGAAGACCAATTCATTGTCTTTTTGTTTCTTAGAAGGCTGGTAGTAATTCTTAAACTGAGGCTTTCTTAACCTAAAGTCGGGGTGTGCCTGCGCATAAAGTTTGAATGCGTAGTCTGTGTTTTCGAAGTTCTTATCCGCCTGCATTTTGTCTTGGTAGTTCTTGTCCAACCAGTCCCTGTAAGCTTGTCTTTTTTCATTCCAAGCTGCAACGTCTCGCTGATATTTCTCCAGCGCTAAGTCGTGTCTCTTCCTTTCGGCGGCTAAATCTCCGCTTTTGTCGCCTCTGACTAATCTATCCAAATATTGACCACCATAATTAGCTCCAGTGAATGCTAAAGCTGCAATAACTCCACCTGCGACCACGCTAGCCATTATATATTAGAAAATCGCAGGGATTTTCACACCGTAGGTAGGTACTTTTCCTTCCGTAGGTAATCCTTTACCATGATAGCCCCGCCAACGGCAGCGGTCATCTTAGCAAAATTAGCGAAGCTCTTGCTTGGGTCTTCAGTAAAGTCTTCTTTGAGCACTTTCTTACCTACCCAACCAATACCCGCAACGATGGAAGTAATGATAGCTGCTTCTTCAACAGTTTTCAATAACGCGGTTGACATTATATTACAAAGCGAGAAGGTTATTACTCCATTTCAGGGATCTTACTTTTTCTAACCTCCACAGGTGCGTAATGTGCTGGTTCCAATTTTACTTTTGGCTTCGTAGCCCGCCATTGTAAGTAAAGGCTGCCTGCAGCTATGATGACTCCTAACGCGCCGATGACGTACCCAGGATTAATAAAGGATTCCTCTTCTCTTTCCTCCACCTTTTCTTCTTTTTTGGCTTTGTTCTTCCTATTCATCTCCGCGAGCTTCTTTCCCGCGGCAACTCTGCCTGGGGATTTAGCCTTGGTGATTCGTTGCTCCTCTTGGGGCTGCTCTACCTTCGACTCTGGTTCCATTTATATCTAAGGACTTGAAGGACTTGATAAGTAACTTAAGGTAACCTGGGTAAGTACTTGAGAAGGACTTGATAAGTAACTTAATAGGACTTGACTAAGTACTTGAGGCGACCTGGGTAATTCCTGAGGACGACTTGACTAAGTGATCAGGTACCTCAGCAAGTGCCGCCTGGAAGACCTTTTCGACTTCTCTGTCCTTCTTGAAGTCCTTCCAAGACGCACCAAAGGTGCCCGCAAGTTCCTTCAAGTCGACGTGCTGAGCTACGTGAAGTGCCGCAGAGGCGACTGCCATTAACTTACCGCACTTCAAAGACAACCACCCGCAGGTTATCTTAAGTTCTTGGGCGATAACATAGTCCTCGCTAATGTCCTTTCGTAGTTGCTCCACGTCGTCTATAGGCAGTGCAAGTCCAAGGAGTTTGGTCGCAAGTCGGATAGCGGAGTCTGCTACGGCGTCCGTGGTCTTACTTGCAAGGGCAGCCTCGTACCTCTTATGGAACTTCTTGACTTCCTCTTCCGACAACTTATTAACCTGCTCATGGGTAAGTTCCTTGCCTATCATTTCTTTACACTTCCCAGATGACACAAGGATGTTGAGTTGTTCCTTAAGGTTACTTTCGTCTAACTGCGCGGGGACTTCATCTAAGAGCTGCTCAATCTCCATATACATTAGGAATCATAGATTCCAACCGTGTAGGGAAACCTCAAAGAGAAGATCATCTTGGAATGTTGGTGCGTTTTTAAATGCTGCATGTATTCGTGTAACTGTTCCTTGGATATCTCACCGCCGTAGTCGCTTAAGATGGTTTCCAGATCAGACTTACTTGGAGTATAAAATACTACGAGAGAGCCTATGTTTTCCCTAAAAGGCTTAGAGACGCTGGTAAGCTGCTGCGAGAGCAACCAAACGCTGATATTGTCGTGTCTACCGCTGAAGGCGAGCTTAACGAGCTCGGAGGTGCGTCTTTTTACGTCGTCCCCGCAGGCAATGTCATCCAGTATGAGTAAAGTCTATGTATCTTTAGGGAATTGCTTATGCCAGAACTTAAGATGGCTGGATAACTCGTTAGGATCCAGTATGTCCACAAAGAAGTCGTCATCTTTCACTCCTATGCCCGTCCAGGTGCGGTTATTCACGTAGGTGGGGCATAATAGCACGATGTAGTCGAAGCGGTATCTAAAGGGTCCTAATAGCTGCTCCACGACGAATTGGGTCTTTCCGCAGTCGGTGGGTCCTACTATCAGAGCATTGCAGGGAATATGGTTCGGATCCATTATATATACGATGGACCCAGTGGACGCAGTAAGAAGGATTGCCACCGACGCAAAAGATAAAAGAGACACCATAGAAATGCAAAGGGAGGAGATCGATCGGCTGAAAGAGCGCGTGCAGGAATTGTACGATGAAATGTGCGGTCTGAAGCGCGCAGAACGGTTTGGTGCGCTGATAACGATGGCAACGTGGGCTAAGGAGTCCGTTAAGGACTTCATGCGATATCCCCTGTAGAATGTTAACAATAAGGTTAAATCTTTGTTAAGTATATGTGGAAACTATTTAAAAGAGTGTCTCAGAATGTTGACGTTTAGGTTAAATCTTTGTTAAGGATGTTAAATGGAGGCTAAGATATTGTTAAGTATATATGGACTGCTTGTTGTGTAAGAAGGTGTTCAGCACCAAACAAAGACTGCAATACCATGTTCGGCATGGAGTTTGCACGAAGAAGCCAATTAGTAAGGTTTGTAAGGATTGCCGTAAGGAATTCAGCACCGTTCAAAAGATGCAACAACATCAGGATAAACGCATTTGTGGGCTTTGTAAGGACTGTAATAAGGAATTCCACAACCCCTTCGAAATGCAGCAGCATCTGAAAAGGGGCGTCTGTAATCGAACCAGACAGTGTAGTTTCTGTAATAAGATACTTAGTAGTCGTCAACGTTTACAGACGCACCGGAGAACGCATGATTATAGGTTTCTCTCCCGCGCTTACGACTTGGAAGGCGTGGATTGCTACCAATGTGCGGATTTGATGTGTCGCTGCCCGCATAAAGAGGATTACTTAAGGAATCGCATAGATTACCATAAGAAGATAGTCCGTACTTTCCCCTCTTTTGAACGCGCCGAAGGCGTTCCGTGGACTAAAAGGGAGTATTGGAGGCAGGAGTGCGATCGTTGTGGTTGTGTTAGAGAAGAGGAACATATCTTCAACTGTCTTAACAAAGATTTAACCTAAACGTCAACATTCTGAGACACTTTTGAAATAGTTTCCAGGGTGTCTTAACAAAGATTTAACCTAAACGTCAACATTCTGAGACACTCTTTGAAATAGTTTCCAGGGTGTCTTAACAAAGATTTAACCTAAACGTCAACATTCTGAGACACTCTTTGAAATATATGATACGCAATAGCATTTCTTGGGGCCTTTAATAGTAAAGCAGGGTTTGCGCAAAGAGTCTCAAATCCTGATCTTATTTTTCTTGTTGTTTGTTAGGGATCAACAATACCTCAACAAAACAACAATAAAAATAAGGACCCCTTTTAAAGGTATATGCTAGCCTACGCAGCCGCATTTTTTGGAGGATTCCTAATCGCCCTTTCAATATATGGACTGTATTACATGCGAACTACCAAGCGACTGTATAATCCCTGAAACCCCCGCAATTCGTGAGGAGAAAAAATACACCTGCCTTCATTGTGGCAAGGTATTCCCCGAAGAATCCTTTGTGGGGCATTGGTGCTCCGCGGATCCTAAAGCGCAGCGGACTTTAGCAGACGCGCTTAACTACAAAGAGGAGATGGAGTGACCCTCCTTTCAATGTCGAACTCCCACCTCCCATTCTTCTTACCATGCGAGCGCAGATGGGTGAATTCCTCGCCCTGTATGACGTACCTGACCCTATCAGGCGCCCACAGGGAATACTCTATGCCGTCACTGTCTTTGAGGACCAGCCGCAAGCGGTTGATATCCTCGAAGACGACATAATTTTTTATTTCATACGCAATACCTTCTATTAGATCTCGCCAATGTATTTGCCGCAGGCTCATTATACCTATGGAATATCTTTAAGTGCGTTGCCAAGGTCTCCGAGGTCTTGAAGGCCTTACAGCACCACCTGCAAGGAATTCGTAGGCGCTCTGCATACTCCGTGATCTCCCTGCAAATGACGTCGTAGTCGCTGCTAATCATTACCTTATAACCGTTTTCTTCATACCTCTGTAAGAGTAGTTGCTGATCCTCAGATAACCTGCCGTTGCCTTTCGGAGTCTTTAGCTCTATACAGAAACCGCGGTAATGTGTGTGCGCATTCAAGATCATTAAGTCGGGCTGGCCGCGTTGATATCCTTTCTGCCAGCACTTTATACGTTTGCCGTCCGAATCCTGCAGTTCACCTAGACCAGGGGCTATGAGCATTTGGGGGTAAAACCTGCGGATGTAGTGCACTACCTTTTTATGCAGGTCAAACTCATTTTCTACTTTGAATACCAACTTGTTTGGACCGTCAAAGCGCTTCTCGACCTCGTACTTACCAGTTTTCCTAAGGGTGGGGAGTACTTCCTCGAATATCCAATCGCGGAATTCTAGCGCTTTAGGTAACTTCGAACTAAATATCAGTTCGTACAACCCAGGCTCTGAGATGAACACGGCATTTGGTTGTGTAGTAAAGGGGGAACGATTCGTTCCTCTTAACTCATCCAATCTTTTCTGGTACTTTTCAGAAACGTGATCTCTAATCGCCTTCCTGGTGTTTTCATATTCTAACGCCAGTGCCACTTCCTTTGCTTTAAAGTACAGTTTGTCGCCTTGCAGTATGCATTGCAGTTTGGTTTCGTTGTTTTGAAATACGCGAAGCATATTATACGTAAGGAATATTTTAATTTTTCGTTCACTTTGTTCACGAAACTAGTAGGCAACACTCTTTAGCTGATTCATTTCTACGCTCAGTTGCGCGTCAGACACGACGAAGACGTAGCAGTTTATTTTGTCGCCGTCGCCCGCACTGGCGTTTTTGGTGCGCTTGATCTCCAATGTTATCCCATCCTGCGTATTTACTAAACGTAAACCCTGACCATGTAGGTCTTCGTCGTTCGTTGTGCGCATGTCGATCCACAGCGCGTACTTATCATTGAAGAATTCCTCAGGGTTAATTTGGTCGCCAAACTTGCGCGCGGCCTCTCTGTAAATGTCTTCAGGCTTTATTCCCTGGGAGTAAACCTTGTTTGGAACGCCGTTAATATTCACGCCGACGTTAGTAATGTTAGGGTTGTGAAAGGCTTCGGAGTCGCGCTTACCGGCCTCGTAGGGTTTAGCAAACACCAGCATTAACCCCGTGAGACTTCTTCGCGGGAGGTTAATGCTTTGATTGATAACCTCATCCGTCTTATCCAAGAAGCTAAATGTCTTATACATCACTACGTGGTCGTAAAGGAATGCCTTTCCGGAGCTGTATTCCATGCCAGCGCTACGGGCCAGCTCTTCGCTGTACACCGTTTCGTACTGTAGCTCTAAGTTGGTAATAGAGTATGGGGTTGTTTTGGTAAGTGCAGTGGTCAGCCCACCAATGATGTTATTAGCATCTGCTAAAGTTACTTCAAACTGTAGCTCGGATAACTGTCTTGGGTAATACACACCGTGATTCGTAATCACTTCAAAGTCCAACGGTATGACATACTTGCTACCATAGGCGGTCTTTATTCGCTTTGCGTCTGCTACTGCGATTTCTCCGCTGCCGTCAGTAGGTTGCGTTTTCGTAGGTGTGCGGACCTTACGTAGAATGACACTACCAATTCCTTGTTCTATCCTTTGCGCGCGGTCAAAGGCTGTCAACCATAAGTCTTTGTACGTGGTATACAGATCGTACCTATTTAAGTCCAGCAAGGATTCCCCGGCGAACTTTACGCGCATCTTAGAAACAATGTTGCGACCCACGTTGTTAACGATAATCCTTTCATCTGTGGGGCTTGACTGTACCGCTAGGTCAAACCTCAAAGCCAAGGTGCCAGGAACTAAGACTAGGTTATCCGTTAGACGGGGCACGCCTACGTACAAGGTTTCTCCTGGCTTTGCGCTAGAAGGTGTGAATGTGACCCGGTGAAAGGTGCGTTCTGCTTTCAGTCCGCCAACCTGCTTAGGTAATACGTTGGGATTTAACTTTGAGCTTATCATATATAATGGAAGTAGAAGGAACGGATTTTGATCCCCTTACCGAAGAAGGTCAAGTAGATATTAACGACGAAGAATACGAGTCTTTACTTCCTAATGGCAACGTTGACGGGCAAGGCCTCTTTACGAAATTAAGGAGTAAGTATGGCAGCAGGGCCCGCGAGGCTTGGCGTTCCTTAGAGGATAAGTGGCAATCAAGGAACCCAGGGCGACCTATTCCAGAATATTTGGAATTGCAAAACTTGGATTCCACGGACCTAAGAACCGAAATGCTAAGGGGGCTTTTAGACGACGTAAGGGAGAAATTTCCAAATGTGGACTTGGCCCGCCTTAATTTCCAAACCGGAGATAAGGGGCAAATTCAAATCCAGTACCAAGGAAGGGATAAGTGGTATAATCTCTACCAAAGGAGAGACTCCGACAGGCTCACCAGTAATCTCCCAAAAGAAATCAAAAACGCATTAGGAAGGCCTAATTTGGTGGAAAGACTAAGAGAAAACGATGAAAACACCAGCGAAGCCTTTGAAAAGTTCAAGACCCTAATGCAGCGGCAACAAAAGGGCGCTGAGGCGATAAGGGAAGTCGAAGGACTAAAGGAAACAATGGAGGAAAGGGAGGCAGAATACATGCGACAAAACCGATTACTTCTCGATGCTCAAAAGAGAGAACTTAACGATAAAAACCAAAGAATAATAGAAATGAGAGAACAAACAGACAAAGCCCTACGCGATAGGGACCAAGCCCAAAAGGCCTTCGAACTTGCCCTGCAAGACCTAGACATAAGCAAGGAAGAAGCTAAGAACTTACGTACCACCATAGCTGGCTCTTTAGAGGAACGGCGGCAGTTGGTTGCCGAAATTAACACTAAGGAAGAACAAATCCGGCAAAGAGATCGGGCTATTGAAGACCTGGAGGGACAAATAGAGCGGCAGCAGGAAATAATTAATGACCAAACTCGTCCCGAAGAGGAAAGGGAGGCAGCACAAAAGGAATTAGAAGCCCTTCAGGAAAGAGTCGCGGAATTACGAGCGCAAAAGGCCAACCTGGAAAGAGAATTGGGACTTACCACCAAGGAAAAGGTAAAAAGAGCCCTTTTGAAGTATGGTCTTCCGCTGGCATTTGCGGTTGCTATTAGCACCGTAGTAGGCGTGATCTTGTCCGCGCTTAAGGCTACAGGCGCGGGCGTAAAGAAATTAGGCAGTGGACTAACGGACTTGGGAAAAAAGATGGCAGCAGGTCTTCCTGGGCTGCTGGGTTCGGTTGTTTCCTTGGCACTTAGGGCCGGCGGAGAACTGCTAAAGTTTGTGGGGAATAACATTTGGATATTAGTCGTAGCTATTGGAGTGGTACTCCTGAAGAAGATGAAGGGTTAATCTTATCCTTGTGTATTACTGGTGGCTTATCGTCGTCGGGCATCCGAGGCGTCCTCGACTGGGGATAAGTAAAGATAGTATTCGCGCCGTCTTGATAATGCGGAACTAGTGGTACGGCGGTCATAGTAGAAATGGTCTTATGATTCCAAACAGCATTCGTTGGAGGATCTTTTGACGGGGCGGCATTTATCCGAAGGTAGGCAACGTCGTTGGGAAGAACTTGTAACTTCGCATATTGGCAATTGGCTATCATGTGAAAAGTTACCGGCGTTAAGTCTTCTGTGCTTAACGGTGGGGGCTCCGACGAGAAATGAGCTGGGTTCCTATTGTTATCTTTTTTTCTGTAGGGTAGTAATGGGTGGTCATCCTCATCAACGATCCTAAACCCGACATTACACGAATACCCCGTCGAAACGCAAATGGTACACATGATCAATCCCAGGCCCCCAACCTTCACCCACAGCCCGGTGTCATGCCAATGCTGTTCTAAGTAGTCCTTCTCCTCCAAAAAATGTAGAAACCAATCTTCCTTCGCGTGTGGGTTCATATATTTCAGGGAATAAATTCCCTTCTATAGACTCATTACCGTAAGAGTGCTAATGGTCTTGTGATTATAAACCGTATCTCTCTGATTTTCTATACTATTTATGCAAACGCTCCCGGTGTCATCTACGCGCATTTGCAGCTTTACCTTCCCATGGCAATCAGCAACCATGTGAAAAGTCCAAGTCGTAAGATTCTCAGCGCTATTCGTTGGCGGCTCTACGGAGAAATGCGCAGGCTCCCTGTTGTTTGTCTTCACGCGCATAGGCTGCAGTACGCCATTGTCATCCAGGAACCTGAAGCCCACGTTGGCGTGACTGCTCGTGCCAATGCAAATACTACAAAGGATCAATTTCTTTCCTGAGTAGTTCAGATCCACGGACATGCCCGTGACATCAACCCAAGATGCCTGGGTGTATTTTTTCTCGCCTGTGTAAGTCGTATAGACACAATCTACTCCAGCTACGTAGGGGTTATTCATCGCCATATATAATAGCTCAGACCAATGCTTGCAGCTACTAAGCCGGCTTTTAGTAAGTTATGGTCATATTCCTCACGTATCGCAGGCAGGACCTTCTTCTTTACGTTCTTTGGTGTGGGCTTTTCTATGTGCTCCTTCTTAGGCTTCTCCACGAAATGGGGGATGCTCCTAAGAGTGTCAGAGTTCACGTCATTCACCCCAAACTTCATATCCTTAGTAGCTTGTCGAAGTTTGTTGTTGTAACCCACGATGGAATCGGCGTTGATGACCAAATTACTTGGCATTAGCCAACAACCGGGCGACAAGGCGTAATCTAGCCGCACTTTAGATTGCTGCACCGCAAGTGGATATCTTTGAACTGACTTAGAAATCTCATTCTCGATAACAGCGCTTTCGAAGAGGACAAGGAATACTTGTTGCGTTTCCTGTGACGCACCACTGGCATCTACGATGGGGCTGCGAGTGCTAACCTGTGCTCCTAGAATGCAGTAAACGAAGGCTTCAATGCTGCGGTTAATCCTTGCTAGGTTTTTCAGTCCAATGCCCTTTGCGGCAAAGAAAGGCGCCCAAAGATATTTCTCTTTGCTTTCTATGAAGTAAATCAAGTCACCTTTTGACGCTTTACCCCCTAAGTCGGAGAATTCCCATCTGCTAGGATACCCCATACCCGGAGTTTCTATGCTGGCGCCAACATACGAAGCATAGGTGTAAGTCTCTCCTAATCCATGGGCGGCACCCTCTTTGTTGCGAAAATCAGGGTTGGTAAGCTTAAACTCATTCCTTAATCGCTCCCATGCGACTTTGTCATATTTGTTATCCTTCGGCTTAAATATAGTGTCACTAGGAAGCGGTGCTCCTAACTCAAACAATATCCTACGAATAGTAAAAGCAACATGAAATCGCAGGAAAGGAATATGGAACATGTCCGCGGCTATACCGCATCCTTTAGTAGCAGCCCAGACAGCAAAGTTTAACTGCTGCGGCCAATACCGCATGTTGGGACCTGATAACCATTCTCTGGATTCTTTCCCTGAGGTATGTTTCATGGCAGTTTCTCTAAAGATGTCTCTGACTTTTATTTTGAAAGTCGTAGAACCCACGGGGATTTCTAAGGAGGTAACCATCTTAGCAAAGTCATTTGCGCCGCCTTTGTTATCGTAAAATGGGTAATCCTCCGTTGCCGGTAATAAATTCTCTGGAAAATTAGGCTGCCTTTCTTTATGCTCGGGTTTTGGGTTCTTTGGCTCCAAGTCCGCATTGCTGTACATTCTGGAGCCTTTATAGTAAATCCCATCGGGTCTTCTTTCGAACTTACTAGGGTCTGCATGCGGAAACATCTTCCTAAATGCTCTCCAGTTGGCATAATCCCTGTTGTCGTGATGTGGCTGCTCCTCAATATCATTCCCAAAAGCGTCGTACATTAGTATATATAATGGATGTTATACCATCAGCACCTCCACTTTATCCTGATCTACCCAAGGAGGGACCTAACGAATTAAACGCGGAAAACTTTCGTCTGAATAAAGCGAACTTAATCTTGGCTTACTTGGAAGGGCAAACAAAACACTACGAAAAAGTTAGGAAGAAATACGTCAGAGCCCGGAGTACGCTACATAAGATTGCGATAACTTCAGGGTCCATATCCGTTGTGTTAACGGGCTCCGGCGTTGCTACTTCGCTTACTGGGCCGGGAATAATCGTTGGAGTTCCTTTGGCCGGCGTTGGGGCAGCCTGTGGTATTGTTTCTGCTGTTGCTACGGGCATTATGAAACAGTTGTCAAGCAAAATATCCAAGCATGACACGACAATAGCTCTGTCAAGGGCTAAAGTAAATACAATTACCGATCTTGTCTCAAAGGCTTTGCGTGACAGAAAGATAGACGACGTAGAATTCTCGCTTATTCTGGCCGAAGAGGAAAAGTACGAGAAATTAAAGACGGGCATAAGGAATAAAAAAACAGTCGTAAAAGATCTTTCCGAGGAATCTCGCAAAAAGATCTACCAGGAGGCAAAAGAAGAGCTTCAAAAAAAGCTTGCTCAGTAAACATCTGCTTCGAAAAGAGCGTGACAGGATTTCGTTTACATATCGAACAACAGTCTGGAAATTACGCGTAATCTTATGCCATAAGATTTATACCATAATACACGGCATGACCTTATTTAGTAAATTATTACGCGTAATATAAATTATTTAGCGAATTATTACGCGTAATATAAATTATTTGCATGACCTTATTTGGCGAATTATTACGCGTAATTTCTCATCTTATGCCATAAGATTCGCTATCTTCTTGGAATCCATCCTAACAGGGGGTGGTTGGGGTCTATTTTGTAAAATATTTCGTAAATTACGCCAGGGTAATAAGGAATATCCTTATTCAGCCGACAAAACATCCACTCGGCTCTGCTCATATCAGAAACCTCGGGAATAGACTTACCGGTAATTTCAGACAAAAGATAGGGAATAGCTTTGTAATATTTCCCTAGTTTTGATTTTTTCAACGCTTTCCGTAGGCTTTGTGGGGTTGGCTCTTCTAAATGGTCTATGATTTTCTTCTTTACTTCGTTGTCTAAATATACCGGTCGATAACCTTGGATATGACTCATCCAGTCCCTAAAGTATTTTATTCTTTTGTATGGGGTCTTCTTACGACCTCCATTAGCGTAATATTGCTCTCTGGTAGCATTTGGTACGGCATTGCGAATATTCTTACCACACTCGTAACACTGTGCTGACGTGTCGTCTTCTATTTGCATTTTCTTACCACAACAAATATACTTATTTGGCTTAGTAGGTACAAACTTGGGTTTCAAGCACTTTACACAGAAATCATAAGCAAACTCTTTACAATCTTCGCACTCCATATATAGACTAACATATTTAACTACATAAACACGGGATGCGGGTAATCGCGGTACGAATCAAGGAACTCACTTTAGACGGGTAATCCTCCGGTGGTCGTTGCGCTGGAACCCCCATCCCCTATACTACTACATGGGAGTGAAAGCCGACAAAGCACACTACCCAGAGAAAATTAATCCAGTTCAGTCAGTTAGTTTTGATCCGTGTACTAGAAGCTTTCTATTGCTAAGTCATTTCGATAACAAACTTGAACATCGTCAACAACAACAAAGACAGCCACTGTGTTTTTCATTTGATTTTCTTGGCATTACTAAGATATGTCAACATTTGAAATGTACTTCTTACAGTTGAAAATCACTTTCTCCGTAGTTTTGAACATTTTGGTTCACTTTATTTTAGTCATAACAGTCTTCAGTTTAAAGCTGCCATTTTCAAAATGACTGTTTTTCTGTTTTTGGCGCCTTTGTGCTTTTCATTCATGATCAACAAATAAAGCCAATATTTTGTATTCATTTCTTGTTTGTTGACTTGACTATATTATAAAAGCAATGGATCATAAGTAGCTGTGCGTCCATCGAGTTATGGATGCACTTGGGAGCCACGCTACTTATGATCCATTCCTTAATTATACGAAGGAAAAGCATGTACAATAAAATATAACAAGAAGAAATTGATCAAAACGACAAACTCACTTAGGTTTGTAATATGGCCCTAAATCATTTTGACTTTTGAACTTCTGACTTTTTTGATTTCGACTTTTTTTATTGCCGCTCTCGGCCACCGTAGCAATGTCTTTGCATAAAGTGACATACCGTATTTTGGTAAGCTAAACATATTATAAAATAATTGTGAAAAATCATTTCAGTGCCTTTTGTAGTTTTTTCCTCTGTGATAACAGAAATTTTTCATCGGGTACATTTCGGTGCAAATAGTTTGTTCTGATTCGTGTGTAAAACAAAATACTCGTCTTGTTCAACATCTTCTTAATTACTCGAACTTAAACTTTATTTAATATCGAAAACGCTACGATAAATGCTTTTTTCGCTGTCTTCACTGTAGGTTCTTCGCTATTTTTATCATATTTTTTATCGCGGTTTCCGATGTTCTTTTACAATAATTGTTAAGATTAATGAAGAATACATGATAGTTTAATTTCAACTTTTTACTGATTTTGAAGGCATTTTTATCGTCGGAAACTAAACAGTTTTTGCACACATTGAAGTCACTAAAACTCAGACCAATTAGGAATCGCATGCTAAAAATAGCTCAGCCTTGCGCGCGGAGCTAAAAATAGATTTTCATGCTGGAGTGAAGGCATTTAACCCGTGAAATAGATATTAGACTAGTATTTTTTACTTCATATGTTGAATGCCTTCACTCTACTACTTCTATTACTACTAGTCTAATATCTATTTCACGGGTTAAATGCCTTCACTCCAGCAGTGGCAGTGGCAGTGGCAGTGGCAGTGGCAGTGGCAGTGGCAGTGGCAGTGGCAGTGGCAGTGGCAGTGGCAGTGGCAGTGGCAGTGGCAGTGGCAGTGGCAGTGGCAGTGGCAGTGGCAGTGGCAGTGGCAGTGGCAGTGGCAGTGGCAGTGGCAGTGGCAGTGGCAGTGGCAGTGGCAGTGGCAGTGGCAGTGGCAGTGGCAGTGGCAGTGGCAGTGGCAGTGGCAGTGGTAGTGGTAGTGGTAGTGGCAGAAGATGGCATTTTACAATGTTTTCACATTCCTTTCAGATTGATTCGGCTAATACCGTTTGATACCCCGAGGTTGATGTTTTTTGTACCATAATGCTAGCGTCCTACGTCATCATTTTGTTGTTGTTTCCATGGATACAAGTGCTAGCACAGACTTGGCTTTCAACATACTCCCAAACAAGTACGAAGCTTCAAGGTCATGCTATCAAAACCTACTCCGCCCTGCAAACAAGCAATCAGTGTATTGATAAATGTGCATTACATGCAGATTGTCACAGCATCAACTACTGCCAAAATCAAGGGATCTATGAGGTGAATAACGCTAATCACTTGACTAACCCTGAAAGTCTTGTCTACTCCGCTGGTTGTCAATACTTGAACTACTTTTTACGAGCTGTGTCGAGGTGCAGTAATAAACTGTGCAGCTACCCTCTTGAGTGTTCGATGGTCAACACAAAAGACTACAAGTGCATATCATGTAAAGGTATGTACATAAACACGCAATCAATCACAGTGCAATCACATGTATGGTTTTTAATAAGTAGTGGCTTCCACACTGATCATAAGGATGATCTGTAGACATCAATCGGCAATTCAACAGACAAATAACTACCATGAATAGAACAAGAGCATGTTAAAATAAGTAAAATGGTCAAGTTTGTAGGAAATCAGTTCAAAAATCGCGAAGATATAATTTTTGAAATGTGTAAATTTTCCAGGAAAACATTTGCCGTTTGGCATCTCTAGCCTTAGTAGAGCGGTGCGCATACCATATATCCGTGAAAACCTTGGCAAGAAATTCAGGCACAAAATTTGCACAAATTAGTAAGTTCAGTAGACTTTACCGTAGATCTACAAACCTTATGACAATTGTTTTACTGAGTTAAGGATATGGTATGTAGTCTATATACCAACAAAAGGTATTCCTATATTCACAAGTTTTGAACCGCTTATTTCCTTCAAACTTCACAGTTTTATTAATTTTACTATGCTCTTTCCAACTATTTCAATATTCTTGTGTCCTGCAAATTTTGGATATTCTTTAAATTGGACCCTTCTCAAAAATATCTTGGATCCAAGGCTACTTTGGCAGATAAAGCATTTCAAAAATGGGAGTTCCAAAATGGCTGCCACGCAGAAAAAGCTGGTAAGATTGGCTTCACAAAAGGGGGGTTCCAATTTCGTTCTACTGAGGGTAAAGAAACAGTAATGATGAAAAGGTAAATTATACACCGTGAAAAGATGAAAAAACTTTCTGACGTTTCGGACGCTAGTCCTTCGTCGGAGTACGCCGACGAAGGACTAGCGTCCGAAACGTCAGAAAGTTTTTTCATCTTTTCACGGTGTATAATTTACCTTTTCATCATTACTGTTTCATTAGAAACACCGACGCAGCTCACACTAGTTTTTAGCTAGTTATATCTTTTTATGAGGGTAAAGAACATGATTGGCTTCACAAGGGCTCATAAAAGAAGGCTTCCATGGAACCCAAGGAATCACCCTTGGATCCGCCACTGGGCTAAGACGTAAATACAAAGAAATCACGCTTTTTCTCGGTGGAATTTGTGGCTTTTTTTATTTTTTATTTTATTTTTTTTACCACCATGTTAGCCTCGCATCCAAGACAATTTTAAGAAGGGCCTATTACATGATAAAAGCTCATTAACGCTGATAGCTGGCAGTCATCAATTATCAATTATTAAGAGACATGTTATATACCCAAGTGCCAACATCTTTCTCTTTCTTTTCTCATTGGCCAAGAGGTTACCACACATGTGCCCTTATCGAGCCAAGAACTCTTTTATCATGGCTGCGTGTCATCCAGCTTTATAGATTTACGAACAGTTTTTAGCGAAATAATAATTGTTGTTTTACAAAATACTAGTTTTACCTGCAAGTTAGTGGCTGCGAAGAAATGCGTTTAGGTAATAATAATAATTAATAATTTATTGACTTATATTGCGCTGCTTCAATAAAATTATCAGCAGCGCATTACAATATATATGATATAAAATAAATCTAATCTAATTCACTAAAATTATAATATAAATAAATATTGTAATCACAATCGAAATTATATATAATAATAATATATATATATATATATATACACATATGTACACATACTCATATATATACATACATATATAATAATATTAGGAACTAATCTAAACGCAATACCAATAAAAATCATAAAAATATAACTATATACATAAAATAATATAATATCATTTCCCAACTTTGTGGATGCTCTCTGGATTACATAATATATTTCAAATCACCTAATTGTATGCCAGGCTAAAAAGCAAAGTTTTCAAATGACGCTTAAATGTGTTAATATCAGTTATTGCGCGCAATTCAAATGGAAGGTCATTCCAAAGTGCAGGCGCAGCTGCAACAAACGCTCTATCCCCTAAGGTGGCCCGTGTGCGAAAACTAGGATAAGCTAGCAATATTCCTGTGGATGAACGCAGATTGTAGTTGCCTTGACTCTTGATTGAAATCAATTCTTTTATGTACGGTGGCGTGAGACCATGAATGGCCTTAAATGCGAATAGCAGTATCTTAAAGTGTATACGGTACCTAACTGGTAACCAATGCAGCTCGCGCATCAGAGGCGAGATATGACAAAACCGCGGGGCGCAGCATACCAACCTTGCCGCAGTATTCAAAACTCGTTGCAATTTATGCAAATGCTTTGCAGGTAAACCATATAACAAACTGTTACAGTAATCAACGCGTGATGTTACAAATGCATGCACCAAAGCTTTTGTTTCCTCTGGACTTAAAAACTTACGTATGCGGTTGATATTATGCAGATGGTTGAAAGCCGCACCAGAAACTTTACTGATATGAGTATTCATGTTGAAAGTGCTATCAAACCAGGCCCCTAAATTCCTTACTACCGGTTTTGCTTCGATATATGAGTTACCAACTAGTATACTATCAATATCTACCTTAGCTAGTTGTCGCCTAGTACCTAGTAAAAGAAATTCAGTCTTATGTGAATAACTTGTTAGTGTTGTTATCGGAAAAAGGAAATGAAAAATTGATACGTTTTATTTTGCAACTTGACTTTTGACAAATTGGTTTTATTATTGAATTGTCTATTTTCCCAGGAAATGCTAAAGTTTTAAAGTTTCCAAGCAAAACAGTCACCGATTACGTTATGTACGAGAACCCATTCATCCAGCTGACAGCGTTCACCCTCAGCATGTGGGTACAAGTCGATACAAGTACTACCTTTCACGCACCCTTCTCCTACTCCACTACTAGTCAGAGTAACGAACTGTCGATAGAAGTCAGAAATACCGAAACAAGAATAATACTTGATAACGAGATTGGGTAGGTTGAATTAATACGGGAAGGGGGGATGGGGGATGGGGGATGGGGGATGGGGGATGGGGGATGGGGGATGGGGGATGCGGGTGTAGTAGCGGTGCTTCAAATACAAGGATGTACCGCTTGGATCCGAGCACCCTTTCAAAGACGAGAATATTTTGCAAAAACATATCTGTTCAAGAAGCAGCACTGTGAATTTTAACTCTGTTAATCAAAGACCTAAGAGAATGTAGTGCTATAAACTATTTGGTAGCGAAAAAAAAATCCGTTTTTCCAAAAATTGAATTAATACCTAATTTATGGAGCGAGTGACTAACAAACCTGTTGCTGTCAGTCCATGATCAATTTGGATTTTAGAAGTTGCTTTTTGCGGAGGGAGAAGCTAACTGAGCAACACCTCAGTATTAGTATTATTGATAGTGGTAGAAGTATATATAGAACAACTATGTCTCTAATTAATGATAGGCAGCCACGCTATACCGATCTCCGTGTGATGGGTTCTTTTCCTCGCCTGTTCTGTTCTTTTCCATCTTAAGGTCGGTCAGGTTAGTTTTCTAAGACCACAAGGCAGCAATTGGACAAGTTTTGAACAGTTTTATAACAAAACGAAGAGGAAAATCGTGTTTATCAAGATTCATCGTCGTTCATCTTTGTAAATTCTGCGACGGAAATTTGCACAAGGAACAAACGACTCTCATTAACTGAGAAGATCCTTTTGTTGTACTCTACACAGAATGTTGTATTATTTGCAAGATATGTGTACACAGATCAATAAAAAGGAAGGTCGTGGCCCATATTCCTCAGATTATTGTGCATCAAGAGACACAAGCGTCCTCGTGCATATTTTCCATGTGCCGCTAAATAGGGATTTGGTCTTTAAACTTAATCCGAGTCCTGTAAGACTAGTGGACAATGGTTCTTGCATTAACAGCTCCAGACAATCGAATTGCAACACCAGGATGACTCTTTCTATGCGCAACAAAGGAAACCCATACAGGAACACTAATAACTTGGTTACCTTGCGTCCTTCTCGTGGAATGGGCATACGAGCCTGCATAAGCAGGTGTTGTTACGTAATCTCAATGCTCGCTCCGTGAGAAACAAAGCAGCAGTAATAATTGGTTGCCATTACCAAACACTGGCTGACAGCTAGAGACTCTGCTGTCAGAGCAGAGCTGTGCCCAGATGGCTACAATATTCTTGATCACCCAAGGCTTGATCGCCGCGGCGGGAGGACTGGGTTTATCTACCGTGATTCGCTTGAGTCAGCGACCAGCGTCACCACATAACATGCGGCTCATTATTATCTACAGACCGCCGTACTCAGAAGAACATCGTGTCCCCACAAGTGTATTTCTCTCTAAGTTCCCTGAATGTCTGGAGGCTCTGTTACTATGCATGGAGCAATTGCTTATATCAGGTGATTTTAACATCCACGTTGATGATCCTCAAGTTTCTGGTGCAAGGAAATTCTTGGCCATCATGGCCACACGCTGGACCTTATTATAATACGCATGTCTGAGAGCCTGGTCGCTAGCACGCCTGTTATGGATCAGTTCATATCTGATCATGCAGCTGTGTTTTGCTAGCTTGCGCCACCTAGACCTGGTCTCTCCGTGAAGACTGCTAGCTTCAGGAAAATCAAGTCAATCGATATGGAGCAATTGAAGAAAGACCTCCAGTCTACTGTGCTCTACGCATTGGAAGAACCAGTCACTGCTGATAAATTAGAGGCATACGCAAAGGCGTATAACACCACGATTTCAGTTTTGCTTGATAAGCATGCTCCACTTAGGACCCGTACTATGGTCAGTAGGGCTGTAGTCTCCTGGTATAGTGATGACATTGATAATGCCAAGCGCTCGCGTAAGGAAGGATGAAAGAAAGTGGAGAAAAACACGGTCGCCCGCAGATTTTGCTGACTACAAGAAGAACAGAAATTATACTACTATCTCATGAATAAAAGAAAGGCAAGACTTCTACTCTAAATTATAGAGGGTTACAGCACTGATGAGAGAAAGCTCTTCGGCGCTGCCAAAAAGCTCTTTGGTACTCAGGATGTGCTGCGCTTTTCTAATCGATTATCTTGACAGGATTGTGTTGGCAAATGACATTAACATTTTTTTTGTTCGCAAGAGTAGAACACATTCGTAGAGACATTGACTCTTCCGACCGCAAGCTAGTGCCACCAGACATGCTACAGATATCACATATCAAACACTGAGCTCTTTTGACGCCCTAATATATTATTATTAATACTGTCAAGACCTCATGCGCAGTGGATCCATTGCCGACTAATCTGGTCTGTGAATCATTAGATGTTTTACTACCGGTGATCAAGAATATGGTAAATGCATCTCTGTCCACTGCACATTTCCCTGGCGAATGGAAGAAAGCGATTGTGAACCTTTTACTGAAAAGGGCGCCAAGGATACTATTTACAAGACCCTGCGTCCAGTTAGTAATCTACAATTCGTCTCCAAGATTACTGAAGAGCAGTATATGATCAGGTGCCCCATGCTATACTGCAGCCAATGAACTGTTTCCTGTATTGCAGTGTGCATATAGGAAATCACACAGTACGGAGACGGCGCTGCTGAAAATAGTAAATGACATCTTACATGACATGAATCATCAACACGTGTCTTTGCTCGTACTGCTCGATTTAAGCGCAGCTTTTGTTACGGAGGACAATACCATCCTCCTTCGCCGCCTAGAGACATAGGTCGTTTGGTGTCACTGGAGATGCACTCAAATGGTTTGCCTCCTACTTGTCAGATTGCTCTCAGTGTGTTGTGATTGATGGGGAAATGTCAAACAGATCTTATCTATCATTTGGAATTCCCCAGGGGTCATGTCTAGGACCGTTATTCTTTTCTGTGTATGCGAGTAAGCTGTTTGAAGTCATCAAGACCTATCTTCCAAATATTCACGCATACGCAGATACTCAACTCTACTTATCATTCAAGCCAGACAGTTCCGTGGGTGAGACCGAGGCAAGATCTGCTATGGAACGGTGTATTAGGGCTGTCAGGGCGTGGATGGTTGTAGATAAGTTGAAACTGAATGAAGATAAGTCTGAGTTCATGCTCATTGGAACTTGACAGCAACTTAGTAAAGTTAGAACTGATAGTCTCTTAATTGGTGACACTCCTATACTATCAGTTACTGAAGCTAGGAATCTTGGTGTCTGGTTTGATTCTAATCTCCAATTTTAAAATCATATAAACAAGACGTGTCAGTTAGCTTTCTATTCACTATATAATATTACGAGTATTAGGAAATACTTGACTTTCGAAGCTGCAAAGACATTAGTGCAGGCTTTAGCTATAAGTCGCATTGATTATTGAAACGCTATATCATATGGTCTGTCAGCTATTCATATTCATAAATTGCAACGCGTTCAAAATGCAGTGGCTAGGTTACTGACAACAACACCGCGCTATGCTCACATCACTCCTGTCATGATAGAACTTCATTGGCTACCTGTCAAATTTAGTATCATATTTAAGATAAATCTAATAACTAGTGTAGCACCAGTCTATCTTATCTTTCAAAGAACATTCCAGATACGATTTAGGATCTAATAGTAATGACATTAAAATCTGCCAAAACCACTGGAGACAGAGCCTTTTCAGTGGCTGCCCCAGTTTTATGGAACGCTTTGCCTCCATGAAGCCTTAGGGCTGAGGACAAGATTACTAGATTTAAAAAGGAATTGAAAATATATCTTTTTAAGCAAGCTTATTTTAAATTTATAATTAAATTTTGCCGGAGATCTGAGTAACTGTAAGTTTTATTAAATTTAGTTCATTTAGTGACATTTATTGTGATTTTCTATCTGTAAATATGATAAATAGGACTACATGATTTTAGATATAGTTTTAGTCTAGTTTGATTCTTAATGATTGTAAAGCGCATTAGATCATATATTTCAATGAATTTTGCGCTATATAAGTAATAAAATTATTATTATTAATATTATTATCCTTGTAAAAAGATTTACATACACCGGTGAAAGCACTTGGGATACTATATGATTCTTCTCTTCTCAGATCCTGCGTTTCCAGGCCAGAACTAATACATAGCCTCTGGCTACGAGATTGCTGTCGGTAGGTCGCAGAATTATGGGAAGCGCTGCAAGCGAAAATCAAGCTTCTGAGGCCTCTGTCAACACTTTCAAATTTAAATGTTTTTAACCGAATTCTTTTAATAAATGATAATTACTTCAAATATGTGCCAAGTACTCGTACTTACAGTACACTTTCCCACTTTTACTCAATAGTTCTTTTCCGCCAGTCTTTGATGGTCATTGGCATCACCTCTGTTTAACATGGACCAATGTAGATGGTAAGTACTCCATGTACATCGATGGAATATCAAAAGGTCAAGGTAACTTTAAAACAGGCCACGTCATTCCGGAGGGAGCAGTTGTTCTTGGACAAGAACAGGATTCTTTCAAGGGAGGTTTTTCCAGTAACCAAGCCCTTCAAGGAAACCTGACGAGTGTCAACATGTGGGACAAGGTGCTGACAGCAGAAGAGGTATCATCCCTTGCAAACAGATGTTATACAGCTGAGGGTAATGTCATTAGGTGGACGGATTTTCACGGAAAGATAACTGGGAACTTGAAGCTGAACTGTGCTCGTTTCTGTGACAATTAACCGTAAAGCAGTGTAATTTTTGGCCTTACGCAAAACACTAACCCCAGCCTGATTACATTTATTATCTTTGCTTTATCTATAAAGAAAGCTAGAATTATTTAAGACTCCAAAACGCTGAATAATGCCCTTATACTAGTATTCAAGGTTATATAATGATCCTGTCCAAAGTTGTCAAGTGGACGATAAACTATATAATGATAGTAATGATTATCATGATCATGATTATTATCATCATCTTGACCATCATCATTATATTATTTATTTTGTTAAAGCAGGTTGATTATTTTGGCAGCTCAGTTATTTAAAGATTTACCAATGCACTATTTTATGCAAACAATACTCGACTCACGGTTGATTTTCAAGAAACCGGGAAGAAAACCGGAGTAAAAAAAAACTACACATCAATCAACTTAATTCGAGTGTGGCATCGAACCAGTGATTCGAACAGTTGGACCACAGCAGTGAAAGACGAAGCATTAGCAGCATACGCCATGCAGCTCGTTTCTGTTACCAAGCACAGATAAAAAACTATTTTATGCATTAAAAGGCCGACAGTTTTCATTATTTAGTCTGGAGGGGAAAGATCCGAGATGTCAGTGAAAGAAACTAACAAGCCGAGTAAAAAATCATGAGCTTCAAAAAGGAATGTACACCGGTGGCGACATCCCTGGCATTGCACACGGGAGATTCTGCTTGTGTTATATATCTATCGTACCCATTAGTAGACTATCCTCTTTATTTCTTTCTTTAATAAAAAAAGATAAAAGGCTATTTATCAAATAGATTGCATACCATATATCCGTGAAAAAGTTAACAAAATTGTACAAATTAGTGCAAAGTTTTGTAGGTATACGGTCAACTTAACAAAATTGTACAAATTAGTGCAAAGTTTTGTAGGTATACGGTCAACTTAACAAAATTGTACAAATTAGTGCAAAGTTTTGTAGGTATACGGTCAACTTACCAATTCCTTACGAAGTTTTTCAGGGACATATGGCATGCACTCTATCTTAATATGCATTACATTTGTAATGATTGCACTTGTTTTTGAAAATGGAAATAAACGTGAAACTCCACTCTCTTTGAGACATTCTTTTTTTAACCTTGACGAGCTTGACCGGATGTCATATAACTGTTACTAATGGCTTGGTTTTTAACTTTCCTCTGTTAGCGCATGAGAAATTTAACACTTTGGGACAGCCAATTAAATTGGGCTACGGTTGGATTATGATAGAGCCTCGTTGCTGACCAAGAGAACGATATTGCCTGATATCTGCTGAGAACCTGGAATCAGGCCTCGTCCACAACATGGCGTTTACACAATAAAAACGACTACTGTTTGATTCGTTTTAGCATTTCTTCCACGATAAGACGATCAAAAACCATGAATTTGAAAATGCTTTCTAGAGTGGAGACATTTAAAAACGGAGGCTTATCAACTTTATTGTGGACAGCGAAAACGGAGGCTTTTGAAAACCAAGGGGTTTGTTGGTTGTAAAGCTCACAATACAACAGTCCAAACAAAGTACTAAATAAAAAGAAATAACAGAAAACCAAACAACAACTAAAATACCGCCTCTGTATAATCTTTATTTGCATGTGTCTATACCCTCCCTCTCTCCCTTATGGCTTTTGTACGAATACTCCAAATACGTACTTCATTTGTTGTTCAGAACATGTCCTGAAGATCAGTCCTAAGTGAAGTATGGTGGCTCTAGTGTCAGAACAAACATTTTTTTTGGGTTTGTCCCCACTAATAGGGTTAATTCAGTTCCACTGTCTTACTGCATATACGCCTATCCATATGATGTAATTGGGTGGTCTTCACGAGTGCATATGCATTAAAAAGCTTCCATTGACTCCAGATTACGCTCTAGGAAAAACTTGTGTGTCTTGGGTACATCTTTACCGTTGTTAGCCGAGAAGAAGTTTGTGATCGCAGTTGTTCCTTTGGCTGCTTCATCATCACTGTCGCCATCGTCATCCCTAAATAAGAATCATAAAACAAACTTGTAAAATCATGAACATACATGTACACCCGCGAGGAGCACCCGATTGGATCACCCTTGAGGAACACCCGCGAGGAGTAAGTACCGTATAGAGGTTCCATAACGTCTAGAATCCGAAAATAATTTGGCACAGCATAATATTGCCAGAACTGGTTGTGGCAGATCTCAACTGACAGTATCAAGGAATCAAGGCCGCTTGTAATGAATAGTTCGTGGCTTATATGATTGATTGGTTAAGTTAGACAGACGGCAAAGATTAATAGACTTTCAGTACCATATGACATCAACAGCCTTGTTGTCTAAGATAGTACTGCATGTTGCCCAACTGAATCTAACTAACTGAGGAAAACCAAACACTTTGTCTACATTGTCAGCCAGCCATCTCTTGGTGGTGGGATCTGCAAGTACAGAAATCACAATAACTGACTCAAGACATTTATATCGTTCACGTCTGGAAAGACAAAAATAGTACGCCATGAATGGTGGGTAGCCACTGATTTTGAGCAATGTTTGCAACAATGCTTGAAGTTGCCCTACCGCAACTTGGCATTCTTACATTTACCAATCTCTTTTAAAGTAGTTATCGTCTTTTTTTAAACTGAACATAACCATTAAAAACTTAAAAACGTAAATTAAAGTGATAGCTAAATTTTAAAATAAGCCTACTTTGTAGGCAACTCTAGCCTAAGCTTAAGACGCGGATGGAGTTACTGTGGAGTCTCTCCTCTTTTTCTTATCCCCTCTAACTCCCTCTCTCATATATCACTCAACAGGAAGCCTATTTTCCTAATTTCCTTTTCGGAGAGTTGCATTTGAAGGAGGCTATGATCTTCCTCTACTTTGATCGTACCTGAAGGATAACCTGAACCGCAGTCTTCAGCAGTCACTTCTAATCTCTCTATAAACGTCCATGATTTGATCACCCTGTCTCGTCCAACCTACAAATGAAATATCGTATTAACTAATCAGAACTTAGCCTGCGAACACAAGCTTCCCACTCCCAAGGGGAAAACATGCTAGCAAATTTAGGTACACATGCGCAGTAGTGCTTGTTTCCATCAAATCACAATCTCGTATCCATAGCCTGCGTTTCTTCTGGTCTGCGGCGAAGAACGAGGGCTCTAGCATAATCCGGTATAAGAGCGCATGTGTTAAAATACTTGCTAAAAATAAATATGTTCCTGTTTTCTAATTTTTGTTTTGCTCGGAAGTAAACATAGAACTCTGTTTTAAAGCATGATTATCATTGATTGTGTTTCACTTCCCGAAAACTGCGCATGCGCCAAAATGTACTATGCCAGAGCCCTTGTTCTTCACCACAGACTAGAAGAAACGCAGGCTGTGGGTACGAGATTGATCAAAACAATTTTTGGATTACATTTGTGTTTGCGCAAACACGTTTGCAAGCTCAAGGAAATGAAAAAGAGTTTCCATTCTTGCATTTGAATTAGCGTTACTGTGGTTGCTTTGGCATTTTTCATTTGTTTCTTTGGTGTGGTACCTGCAACGTGTGGATTAATGTAAGTGAGCAAGGGAAAGTGAACTTCATATTCACTGGCTTCTTACTGTCCATAAAGTATTTCGATTTGGGCCATTTGAATCAAATTTGAGAGGCACCTTGCATAAACACAATAGGTTCATGTACAGTGAAGCCATACACCTTTCTCATAAATGGCCGCCAAACATGGTTGGGACTAGGGACAACTGCATGGAAGCGAGGTGCCAAAGGCCTCATTAGTAAGAGATGCTTAAAAGAACTCGAATTGGTGAGATGAATGACTTTGACACAAAAGATCGTACTGAGTAGACTTTGTTTACTAATGAGGCCTTTCTGACCTTGCTTCCATTCAATTGTGACTAGTCCCAACCGCGTTTGGTGGCCATTTATGAGAAAGGTGTATAACTAGCTATAAAACCTCAAAGTCGAGAATAAGAAACCAGTTAATCTACACAGCCCCCCTCCTCCCTCTCCAATATCACACAGGCATCCCAAGTCCCAAAGATGTAAACATAGAGATACACGTACATCGGCAGAGGAGGCTTGGTTTTATATCCTAGGTTATCAGTGTTTCTTTATGTGATTTCCTTTTTGGGGTATTATTATTTTGCATTAATGCTCCGAAAACGTGTGGTTTTCAGGTGTTCCTTATCTTTATTACCCAATATGTAAAACTGTATTCAATATACTGGTATTTCACTTCAATTGAGCCTTTACCTAAACAAAAAAAAACAAAAACAAACCCCACCACGAGAGAGATCACATAAAAATAGGAAAGAATTGAAAAGGTCATGTTGTTTGGTAACATTTTAACATTGGTAAAAATATAGCCTGAAATGCTTGGCTGGAATGCATGCACAGCTTTTCTTCTTTTGCCTTTATACAAATGACTACCAAGTGACTAAGGGCAGCCAGAAAGTAGTCAGTAATAACTAATTTGATAAGTGAATTAAAAGATCTAAAAAGGTTTATAAAAACAATATTTTGTAGTTTCAGAAAATATCCATACCCCCAGCAAGGAGGGAATAATTGTAAAAGGACCCCCCTACTCCCAGGACCTTCCAATTTCTTCCATACAAACTCTGTAATTTTGTTCTTTCTCTGACCCCCCTCCTCTCCAGTATTTCCAATTTCTTTTGCAGGTGGGGTATGGATATATATATATATATTTTTTGGAACTACACATTGTAACAAAAGACAAAAGAAGTTTAGATAGCCAACCTTTGCACAAATACTAGCAGCGCTCACTATAGGAAACTTGGAGTCTGCTTTTGGAGTAACAGTGATCTGCTGATCTGGAAAGATGTTTTGGAGCTTTTCTTGATACTTGTTGGCCACCCCTACTGTATCTACATAAACCTGCAGCATGGGAAATTTAAAATTAAATGATATACTGCAAACACGTGAAGAAAACATGCAATAAAAAAGTTATTTCATGTAAGGAGATAATGAGATTAGCAGTGGATTCCACATAGTGGCTCTTCTTCCAATGGATTCCAATTGGAATTTAGAAGAATTTTTGCGGAGGGAGGAAAACCGGAGAACCCGGAAAACCCTTGAAGCACAGGAGAGAACCAACAAACAACTCTACTCACATAACTCACATACAACATGAAGTTTGTCGGGACTTGAACCCGGGTCACATTGGTGAGAGGCGAGCACTCTCACCACTATGCCACCCATGCTTCCCTACAGCTACAGACACAGCTATTTCAAAAGAGGTTGGTTGCATGTTGCATACCAATCCCAATATTGCACTATGGGAGATGTGAATCTGATCAGCAAAAGGTCTTAACAGTTTGGGATGTTACCAAACTTTGTATGCACGTTGCTTTGGCAAATGTTTTTTTGTGCAGACATAATTTACACATAAATATAATATATTGCAAGATGCAAGATGCAGCATGCAATGAAATATTCACCAACCTTTTTTGAAATAGCTGTATATGTGTTCCTTGAATACAGACTGATTTGGTCAGGGTTAACCACATTTAAATGACAAATAGAAAAGAAAAGGAAGAAACAGAAAAAATATGTGGGGAAGATCCAGGAATCTGAGAAAAGGGGGAGATTTAGTGCTAGGGGCAGCCTAACAAGGAAATAACAAAATAATGTTTTCTAATATCCTGCCTTCTGGAATTATTTTGGGCTAAAAAAGGTAAAAATATTAGTCTCAAACTAAAAGAGGGGAGATGGCCTCATCACTCCCCCTGTAAATCCACTCATGAACGAACATAGAAATTGAAGACCAAATTATAGTATTTACCTCTTTGACATTAATACCAGACTTCAAGAGAAGCTGAATCAAACCAATGGCTGCGTTATGGGAAATTTCATTGAGGCTGCACTTTGTTCTAAGACGAAAGATCAAAGTAAGATTACTTAAATTACATGAATCAAATAACAGGCAGCCTAAACCGTGAGTCATAAGAAAAACCAAAGAAAGTAAAAACAATTTATCCAGTTGTTAATTTTCCTAAATGTATAGTACATGTCCTGTATACATGTAGATAACAATAGGCACATGAGTTCTCAACTCCTGTTAGGAAAGGGAGATTTTTCTAAATGGGAGGGAAATCTTTGTGTGAAATTTTTTTGTGGAGGGTGAAAACTTTGTACTTTGACAAAAGCTAGTTTCTTGTGGACTTGTAATAGGAAGGTCATGAATTTCTTACTAAATGAAAGGGATAGGGCTGCAACCATTTTAAAAGAATTTTTCACAGGAATCCTCCAAACCTTCTAAGAGTAACCTCAGGGCCCTGTCATAAGAACAGATATTAGAGTTACACTCTATTGCCTTCAAACAATTTTAAATTGAGGCATTTGGGTCAATACATCAAAAACATATAGAAACTGATCCACTGGATCCAAAATTATTTTATTTGAAGGAAATAGAGTGTAACTCTAATATATGCTATTGTACTTTCTCAAAGAAATGCCAGAAAGTCTAGAAACCCTTCAATTTAAAACATTCAATTTTACTTGAACATCAATAAAAACAATCTGTTTAAATAAATATGCAATCGAAAGGGTCAAACACAAAGGTAGCTTACAACAAAAACAAAAAACGAACTATACAAAGCTTTAGGATAGTAACTGGATAACTTATTCCTATCAAATGAATGACCTGAAGAGGTCAGAGCAATTAGCATTTGCTTAAGTCATTTGCTTAAGCATGTATGTGCCAAGGCTCTAGGATTATGGTTTGTGGGTGCTGTTCTCTCATTCCTCAACAATGGAAGGGCAATTGAAGCCTCATGACGTCCCATAAACTACTATTACATATACTATTACATAGACTGACAAAGTTGTGAGGCCAGTGTTACAGTTCTAAATAACAAATAACTGGTGTTTCAATCATACATACAGCTGCTAAAGAATGGTTTAAATACTGATCCATGTATAACGAAACTTCACTAAGCCTGTGTGGCATATATGGTTAAGTACCTTTTTAACATTTCATTGGATAAATGGGTTGGTGACAAGATATCAATCACCCAGCCAATGAAATCAGTGTTATCCTCTGACAGGGTCTTAAATAGTGCTTCTCTTTGTTCTTCTGTCAATGTCTTGGAATCTAAAAATTCAAATCATATGCACATACAGCATGTTAAACTCAATTACATCTATCATACATTTTTTCTCTTGTTTTGTATTCTCTTTTTCTTTTTATAACAATGCTGACTATGTACATATTTGATATAAATGCCTACAGCCTGCCTATGGCCTCGTCCAAACTTGCATGTAGACCTATATCTAGACCTAGTAGGGAAAGTTCATTTAATGTGCCGAGGGAAAGGGGGTGGGGGATGAAGATATGTGGGGGCCCCAAAAATGTTTTGGGACATAAAGGGGGCTCTAAAAAATTGTCATGCAAACAAGTTAAGTGGGCTCTCAATTTGAATTTGAAAATGTTCATGGGTTGTTTGGGGGAGCTTCAAAAATTAAGTTAAGTCCTTAAAGGGGGCCTGTAAAAAAGGTTTTTGAGCAGAAATCTTTATCAACCCTCATCTTGGCATGCTAAAATGAACTTTCCCTTACACATAAAAATAGTTCCCAAGCACTCCCCACCCCCCAGCTCCTGACTCTGGGACAACGTTGGCCAAAACTGACTGCCAAAGGCATAGTCATGACCTTTCGAGAGAAATTATTTTAACAAAATGTTAAATTTAAGTTAAATTTTTTTGGTGAACATTTGTGAAACTACCATGATCGTACCTGCAAATCCAAGTTCTTTCAGCTTTTCTGACTGTGATATTGGGCAGTAACAAATACCATATACCATTGGTCCTACAGAAAACCAAGTAAAACGAGCTCAAAAGGATAGTTTATAAAGTAAAATTTCTCAACTGATGAAAGCCGCCATCTTGTTGTCAACTTACCCAAGACAGGACCTCGTCCTGCTTCGTCTATCCCCACACAGCAAGGCTCTGAACGGGTTATCTCAGGAATCGGAGACTGTATTTTACAGTTCTTAGTATTATCTTTCTCGTGCTGGCTGAAATCCATGTTAGAGTATCAATATTCAAGGAGAAACACCAAAAGAATTATTTTCCCGCCAAATTTTATGAAATACTGCAGTGCTCGTATTTCCGACCAACTTCCGATAAAATATATTTTTGTCGTTATGGTTTCGGTTGGTCCCGGTTTAAAATCGTTAGAATTTCGTATAGTGTCGTGAAGAGTTCGTATAGCATTCGTTACCACGAAAATTTGACGGAAAACATTCGTCACACACAAAGGACAACGTTTGTTTTTAGAAATGGCTGTAAATATTCACAACAGTAAAGACTTTTCATTTGATAACTTGTATCAAACAGAAAAAGAAGTAATCCTATTTTGTTCAAAATACAACAATAGACCTCTAAAAGCTACAGTTCATGATTTAATGCGAGACGTAGAGCAGTTCTCGACATCTTCGATTTTAAATTCAGAAATTCCACTGCATGTGCAATGTCGGTGGTTGACAGCTATAGCAAATCAACCGTGGTTAGTACCAGAGAATAACTCTAGTGCAGAGATTCAAGTCAATTCTTTGTTGCAGTATATGTCTTCACCTAATTTATGGGTACGATCTTTGGCTTGTAGTCTTGTTAGAGTGTTCAGTGGTGAGCTTAACCCAAATGGAGAACACATCGTAACCCAAGGTTGGTAAAATTAGAAAATGTCCTCTGTTATTTGGGGATGAGTGGCATGATGGATGGGGCAAGTGGGGAGAGGGCATGATGGATGGGGCTAGATGAGGAGGGGGTATGATGGATGGGGCTAGATGGGGAGGGGGTATGATGGATGGGGAGGGGGTATGATGGATGGGGCTAGATTAGGAGGGGACATGATGACTGTAAACCACCTGACAAGGCATATAAGTATAAAAAGCAATATGTTTTTGTACAAAAACACCCTGAATGAACTATGAATAAGAACAAAGACTGTCTACTTGATAGCATTATTATTTTACTACTGTTACTTTCTGTGTTTTATTTTTTATTTATTCATTTTTATCAACAGTGACCATTATTTGTAAGAACCTAATGACAACAATTGAGGGCTCATTAACAGCTGATATTGAAAGGTGGTGTGTTATAATATTCTAGTCTATGTTGAGATTATCCTAACATTATAACCACAGTCAAATACTTCTGTGTAAATGTTAAAATCTGTAAAACAAAATGAAAATGAAAAAAAAAAAATTAACATTACATATGTTTGGGATAGTCAATCCCCCCCCCCCCCCCCCACTTTTCCCATAGCAGTGGCTAGAAAATTTGAATGAAAAAATATTTCTGATCAGGTTAACCATTAATTATACTCCAGGGCTGTTATTTGCAGTATTTAAACCTTTTCACTTGTCTGTTTTCTAGCAATGGATTGTGTGAAATTGTAGCTTGTTCCTCCTTGTGTTACATTGCAAACTACTGGGTGTCCATAATACCACAGAAGTCAACACCATTTGTTCTTTTGGCACTCAAGACCTTTCTGAATATTCTGGAGAAGGCAAGGACAGACGTGACTCCTTTTTTGAATCAGGTACAATACCATTTATATAGGCTAGAGTACAGTACTGTACAGTAATCAATGACTATTTTGTAGAGAATGAATCTACACATATGCATAATATAGCATACATGATGTTAATTTTTCAGTTGCCTCTCAGGGACAGTGGAAATGTTTTTGGAAGTGAGTGTGTGGGGAGTCAATTGTGCCACAGGCAACCCACAACTATAATATTTTTTGACCTGGGATACTAATTAAAATATGGCTTTCACAAATACAATACATTAAATAGTTCTACCAAAAATTATTTCTCCTCAGTACCCTTGCTTCTCCACTGTCCCTGCCTCTTGGAAATTACAGGTCATTCAATAGTTTGTCTTTCATTAATAGTGCTTTTATAATTCAATTAACGTTTAATAGATAAAGGCACTAATTTTGATGCTTAACAAGTTTCTTCACCTATCAAGGTTTTTTTTCATACAGTATAATTGAAGATGGGTATAAGTTTATTAGCTATTAACGAATATGGTTGCTACCATTATTCCAACTTACTGTACTATAATCCAACCATCTTTCAAGCATTCTTTTATTATTTAGGTTGCAGCAGACAGTTTAACCCAAATACTTCACGTCCCAATATTATGGCTGGGTATTCTAAGTGACAAAGAAAGATTGGAGATAGTTGCAAGGTTGTTAAACATCTTGCAGCATTTTTTCAGAAAAGAGAGTAGGGATAACATAACGATGATAAAGCTTCTTCAGGCTATAAATATGGACAGCTTGTTAAGGACTTTGCTTGGCATACCTGATTTAATAAGAACCTTGTTGGGTCTGCTGCTAGAACTGTTGCCTCCTGTTGCTACAACAGATGGTAAGTATGACATTAACATTTATAACATCTTGTGTACCTGGTCCATGGTTAGGCTTATGGGTTCAGGGAATGCAATTTTGATGGGATAAGGGATCGAATCAATGTTGGGTATTTTGAAATCAGGGATCAGTGTCAGTAGGACTAAAATGGAGGCTTTGCACCATCATGTGATGGCAGCCATGACAACAAGCACAACAACAGTCACTCTCGTGTTAATCAGATTAGACCAGTAATTCAATAGGCCATTTGCAGGATATAGTCACATGACTGTTTCTAGATGGCAAAAATTATTGGACTTCCTTTTTTCGAATACCTTTTGCTGGATTTTTTGAATTTCTTAAAAGAGTATGGCTGTCTTTAAAACTATGCTTTTTTGAGATGTGTATATACATTTGTACTTGATACTATTTACACAAATAATAGATAATCAACATCTGTTGAGTTGATGCCCATAATAATAAAAAAGGATATTTTTTTCTAGGCTTCTAGATCTCAAAATTTAGAGGGGGCATACCTCTAAACCCCAAAGAATTAAGGGCACCTTTTGGCCTCTATTGTCACAGCTGCCTAATTAAGTAAACCATTCAAAAAAATAATGAAAAAAATAAAATGCTTATTTTGCGTGTAGAGGCTATTGATAATAAATATTGTAAAGCCATGTATTAAGATCATGTGTATTATTTGACAGATGCCCCATTCCTAGAAGTACGCTGGCTGTCATTGTGTATTCTATGGAGATTTCTTCACATGATGGGTATCACTCCTGATGTTAATACTAAACTCACATCCATGATTGACCATGGCTGCAGTGATCCTGATCAAGTTCAGTTTCTACACCAACTAGTATCAGCCAAGTACAAAGACTATCTAAATCTTGGAAGATTTAAAATAGAAAATGAAGGAAAGTCAGCTACTTAGTAGTAATTTATACATGTGAAGAACAAATATGGTCAGATTCTAAGGCCCTGTTTACATGAAGGTAGGGTAATCTAGTGGCAGGTCCAACCTATTTCATAGGGGGTAACTGTTAGCTAGAAATACATCATATAGCATTCTTTTTAGGGCTTACCTTTTTATTTTAAAGGGAGGTGACTAGTCACCCAGTTTACCCTCTTGGATCCACTCTTGTAATCCTAGTTTTTTTTGTTTACCTTCCTCATGGAAAACCAAAAGCAAAACAATTATCCCTAGGACTAGAACTACACTAGCTAGGTTGCTGCAATTTTCATACTGAAATTGAGCTGCACACTGAAATTTGTTTTTTCGCTGCAGTCAGTCAAAAATACGAAAAGTACTGACTGATTAGGTTTGATTGACAAACAATTTTCAGCGTGCAGCTTGCAGACACAGAGTTTGCATGTTTAAGAAAATTGCAGTAACTTTGTTTCCTTTAAAAAGGACATTAGCATTTCAAGATGTCAACTCTTCGTAAGAGGCAGTAGTTATCGTCGCATGGCCTCTGAAAGTAATCATAGTGACTCCATATAGTTTAAAATGTTATCTGAGAGGTTCATTGTATATTACTTGTATAAGTAGAATAATCATAGAATCAGAATAGAATTCCTTGATACCCAAGTTTTCCTTTAGTATTAAATCATTGTTAAGGGTTACATTAGTTTCTTACAAGGTTGTAACAAGAGTTGAGAGGTCTAAAGCATCAAGATGTCATCTATAGGGTAAAGATCATCTCATAGCTGGGCAGTACACTCCAAATAATTTGAAGTTGCAGCAGAGATCTATCACTGAAAGGGATAATGCTTCATATAAATGAGACTTAGATTGAGAATAGACCTAATCCACTGTTTTTTTCAAACCACATGTTATTCCCTAGAGTATTATTTCTTTGTTTAAGGTGACTGACTCCCTTATACTGAATAGCTAACAGGATGAATATAAAACAGACAGCCACTTTTGTTTCCGGATGTGACGTCGTGGTGGTCGCAGCTTGGAGGGTGTGGTATTGATTCTTGTGTCATTTCTTGGGTCTGACAGTTTACAATTATGAATGTCATGCCTTTGTCATTCCAATAAAAGACAACTTCTGGATTCAAATAAATAGTACCTTCGCAAACGTTTCATCTTTTATTTTTGACAGGAGTTTGTTTTTCACGCATTTAATTTAAAAAAGAATAAATAATCTAGTGGATTTTGAATCAAATGATAGAAACAGATAATTGCATGGATTAACTGGAGGCAACAAAAATCCGCATGGAAACGGAAATACGTCAAACACCAAATGCTGTCGAAAATCATTAATTAGTATTGAATTAATTTTGGTAAAATGTTCTTTGATTATCGCATTAATAAAAAATAGAAAAGTCGACCTCTTACTGTGTTTCAAGTAAATTCTTGTTAGCCATACATTATTATCTTTCACTCTTCGTGAGAACCTTAAAACTAAAGTCCATATTTGGATAGGGATCTCAGCATCTTAAAACCGGCAGCCAGATTGTTTGTTGAGCCTGTTTGATTTTAATATTCGTGTCACGGCACCCAGCACATGTGTTAGCCACAAAAGATTAAACATTTTTTCTTTGTCGCTGAAAAACACCAAAATAACACATAATCAACACTCAAAGTTCTTTTCAAGAAAAATAAAATTGGAAACCCGTTTGGAATTTATTCTTACTAGAAACATATTTTCCTCGTTTCGTTTCTTTATTTAAACTCTTCAACCATATATGGTGTGCGTGACTTTGAAGGTCAAGCTTTTAAGTCAGTACAGGGCAAGCACGCCGGCCAAGAAATATTTGTACTTTTGGAGCTTGTAGTGTTTTAAATTCCTCTTTCGACCACTTGTAGCATTGAAAATTTGCAATTATGATTGGCATGAGATAATTATTCAAACTGCGCAAAATTTTCGAACTCAGATGTTGAACAATATTTTATGAATTTTCCAAGTCAACAGGAAAATTTCACAATTGTTTTTTTGTGCACGCGATGTTTATTGTGCACGCGATGTTTATTGTGAAACTGAATATGCAAAGAGTGCTTAGTCTGAAACTAAATAAACATTTTCATATGTCGCCTGACTATGCAAATTTGTAGATCAAGATATACTTTAACTTTTTCCTTATATAACATAAAACTCATGACGAGAAGAGAAAACTTAATAGTATTAAATGTTGATATTTTCTGTTCTTTTCAAATTCCCATCTGAAGTGATGATTCACCGGAAGTTATGCATTTTGAAGTTTATCATGGATTGCGGCCCGACGGGGATAAGTTTTAACGGAGCTACCTTACGAATGAATGTTTTATGGTTGGGGCTTTTATTCACTCGCCAAAACAGAAGTAATCAATAAGAATTCAAGAATGAAATATAAGAGAAATTTATTTTCAACTCGATACTTCCTTACTGCACGTACTTCCTTTGCGTTTACGAATTGATTGACGTTTTTTGTAAAGACATGTCAGAGAAGATTTAAAGAGACGGCTTTTATTCCGATAACATGTCAAGTTTAGCCAAAATTCAAGAACGTGAAAAAAATCTTCCCATAAATAACCGTGTAGAAACGATTAAAAAAGAAGAAAACAGGCGGAATGTTGGTAGTGAAAATCTCTACTTCAGATGTGCAAATGAAAGTATTTCCTCCCTTAGAGATTAACTGACTTGTAAATCTCGTTTGGGAAGCAGCAGGCTCTAACCGTATATGGTATGAAGTCCATTTGGCTTCTATGCGTGTCGAACCACATCTAGTTTAGTCTGTTTGGGTTTAAAGGGGCGTTGACTGAATAGATATCCAAACTTTTCCTTATACTCCAAAAACTTTACTATAAATCATAATATTGATCCCAAATGTTTGTTTCCGTGATTCAGTGAATAGACGAGACAAATAAATTGGAAGAAAACGACCGGCAATGCTCCCTAGAATTTCGATTGAGAGTGAATTGATAGTATTTCCGCTGATCGGCAAAACAACGGGCTCACTGTTTAAGGAGTCAACGCCGCATTCACCTGGAACCATATTTTTGCCCAAATATGGTCAAACGAGTGTAGCCATTGTACCGGTGACTATAAAAGCGGCCGTACCCATTTCGATCATTGCTTGAGCTGTTGTTGTAGCGAAGTGTACCACAGTTGTTAGTTCTTATTCCTGTGTTCAATCTCTTAACAAAAATACAAAATGGCAGATGAAGACGTTGCTGCTTTGGTTGTAGACAATGGATCTGGTATGTGCAAGGCTGGTTTCGCTGGAGACGATGCTCCACGAGCAGTTTTCCCTTCCATCGTTGGCCGACCTCGCCATCAGGGTGTGATGGTTGGTATGGGTCAGAAAGATTCATATGTAGGAGACGAGGCACAGAGTAAAAGAGGTATTCTTACCCTTAAATACCCCATCGAACACGGAATCGTCACAAACTGGGATGACATGGAAAAGGTAAGCCTTCAAAACATTTAAAATACATATAAATTGAAACATTATAACTCTATACTAATGAGTATGTCTCTTTTGTTGGTTAGATCTGGCATCATACTTTCTATAATGAACTTCGAGTTGCTCCTGAGGAACATCCCGTTCTATTAACCGAAGCTCCACTTAATCCAAAGGCCAACAGAGAAAAGATGACACAGGTAAGATATATCTAGATTTTTTAAACATTTGCTTGATATAAGTCTAGTATTAAACAGCAGACGACCACACCTCCTACTAGTTACATAGAAATTTATTCAATACATAAAAGATACAGAATGTCTTATACAATAGGTTTTGAGGCTGTTTTTATTTGCCGGCTTTTGCTTTTGAGTGTAACATAATTCGTTGTCACACTTCAAGTTCACCAGACGTGTTGATAACAGATGCAAATGTGAATATTAACCGATGTCTTGCTGTACGGTATAATTTATATTCATTCATTTTTATATAGAAAGTGAATTTGATTTACGGCCATAAATTATTTAAAACTATCTTTTTTATTTTCGTTGGTAGTTAAAATTCATAAGAAAAATTTCAAAGGGAAATTCCTTTATCTGAAACCGTTGAAACGATATAAAATACACGGAAACTAAATCTAGTCTGATTGACCTGAGGCTTTGAGATACACCATTGGTCATTACATTCAATCTTCCCGCTATGCTAGAGAGGCAAATGGTCTGGCATATGGAAATGCAGCCATCGCCCGGTTGAAAAATTTAATAAAAATCGAAAAAATTTAGGCTAGGCGACGCGAATCGCATAGTTTCCAGCAGGAAACTTGAGATGCCGGCTCATAGGCAATTTGTGGTTATTTACGCAAGATTTTCCTGACGAACCATATTTGGTAAAGTGTAAGCTGATTGGTCAGATTATCGTCAGTAGATCCCACCCGGCACCAAATATGACATCTGCTGTGCAAAAAAAGAAAACTTCTACGTAAACATGTCTGCATATTAAACACACTGTGAAATAAGAGTTGATTCAGAGATATTGATGTTGACAAAATTCCGTAAATAGATGTGTTCGATTAATAGATTTACATAATTCCTCGCTCAAAAAGTCACGCAACATTAGATGCGTTTAAATAAATGTACATTCTAAATGTATATATTCCACTTAAGGGAAAAAAGCATAGCAATTGCTTTCGTGGGTGGGGTATTTGAGTTTCGGTATTACTCGGTAGGCGTTGTGTGACTGATAACTAGCTAGCTGTTCAAGTGTTTAAGGATTTTTATTGATCTTTGGTTTTGTTTTTTATATTTTAATTGCAGATTATGTTCGAGACCTTCAACAGCCCTGCCATGTACGTAGCTATCCAGGCTGTCTTGTCCCTGTATGCCTCTGGTCGTACCACTGGTATTGTCATGGACTCTGGAGATGGTGTCACCCACACTGTACCAATCTACGAGGGTTATGCTCTTCCTCACGCTATCCTTCGTCTTGACTTGGCTGGACGTGACTTGACTGACTACTTGATGAAGATCCTGACAGAACGTGGTTACTCTTTCACCACCACAGCTGAACGTGAAATTGTACGTGACATCAAGGAGAAGCTCTGCTATGTTGCTCTTGACTTTGAACAAGAAATGCAAACAGCTGCAGCTAGCTCAAGTCTCGAAAAGAGCTACGAGCTCCCTGATGGACAGGTCATCACCATTGGCAACGAGCGATTCCGATGCCCAGAGGCCATGTTCCAGCCTTCATTCTTGGGAATGGAATCTGCTGGTATCCACGAAACATGCTACAATTCGATTATGAAGTGTGATGTCGATATCCGTAAGGATCTGTACGCTAACACCGTCTTGTCTGGTGGCTCCACCATGTACCCAGGTATTGCTGACAGAATGCAGAAAGAAATTGCCAACCTTGCACCCCCAACCATGAAGATCAAGATCATCGCTCCACCAGAGAGGAAATACTCTGTCTGGATTGGAGGCTCCATCCTCGCTTCTCTGTCCACCTTCCAACAGATGTGGATCTCCAAGCAAGAATACGATGAATCTGGCCCATCCATTGTCCACAGGAAATGCTTCTAAATTCGAACACTTAAAACCCTTGAAAACTCTTCTTGCATTTGTTATTCCGTTAAAATTTCTAATCCTTAACCCTCAAGCTACCAGGACTAAAGAGAACGACTGGAGAACATATTGTAGTACTTCGCGAGCAATTTACGGCAAACCCGGTACATGTAGTAATTCTGTTGTAATCAACTAGTAGCGAGTATATTTTGATAATGTGATCTGTGCTTTTGATATTAGAAAGTAATATTTCCCTTATAAAAAGTTGTTTTATATTGAAAAAAATCGTTATCGAAACAATAAAACGATTACTTTTGTTACCAAATGTCTTAAGCGTTGTGTGACTCTTGCGCTTACATGGAATGAAAGGTAGATCTCGTAACTAAAACAAAATCGTGGGGGTGGGGAATTCAATCTGTACTCAAGACAATCTTGTGCACCGTGCATAACCTGGGTTTTGGTTTCCCTATAGTAAGTTATAAATATTGTTTTTCACCGCACAAATTCCTGGTCTCGCCCTCGCCTCCGAGGTGTCTGTTAAACACTACACGGATTGACCTAAGAAAAGCAACCAGAAACCGTAAATGAAATACTCGAGAGTTTTAGATAGACATTTTTTTCTTCCGGCAAGCGTGACCACGTTTTCATCGTTTTCCTGTATTTTACTAGTAATTTAGCCGGATTATTTGAGTCCTAGTAAAGATAGGAACCAAAACTCGTATTTTTATCCAGTGATATTTGCCTTATCAAATGATTTCTGAATAATGAGCAAAACCACAGGCTTCACGGATGCAAAACCAGTAATCATGAACTTTGCTAGCAATTTCGTTACCACGAGATCGTTAAGTTAAGATCACGCCTAACCAGCACGTTCGCAGAGGTGACCATGGCAACCGTGCCAAAGTCCTCAGGCAGCCACACAGTGGATCAGAAAAACATTGCTCAACATGAAGAGCACGTACAGCTGGCACCTCATTTATAAACGATGAAAGGAAATGGACAAAAAATGTAGCGAACAAACACAGTTTATATTCGTCGGCCGGACAGGCGGATCATTAGCGAGCTCTGAATGAAAAGTCAGGGAAAAACACAGTCAGGGAAAAGTCAGGGAATTTTTTATTTAGTCAGGAAAATTGCGATTTTCAGCTAAAGTCAGGGAAAAGTCAGGGAATTTTGTTTAAAGGTAACCATGAGTATCCGTGTGATACTCATACTGTTTGCAATTTTCGAATAGACTGATAAATCCTTTCAAATGATGAAAAAAATGTGAATGTATTTAGTATCATTTATGCCGTACATTATGTTTAGTCACGTTGGGTATCCTGTGTGATAAGAGCGGGGCCTAGGTAAAAGTTAGGCATGTGGCACATGCTCGCCCATGCGGCTCAACAAGGTCAGTGAAAACTGTTATTTAGTAAGGGAAAAGTAAGGGAAAAGTCAGGGAATTTTTAAATTGGTGATCACCCTATGAGGAAAACATCAATAGAATATAAAATCAACCCAAACCTATCAACGAATTCATTACTAGCTTATTAGTTGACAATGCACTAGAAGTTCACACCAGAGGTTCCCGAACTATATCTATAGAAATCATAGCATGCACATCAACAACAACGAAACCGTGGTCTTACTCCGAACCACCAAAAGGAAGTCTAATCATAATTCGTCTTCGCAGACAACGCCCTAAATACTGTTGCTTTAAAAAGCTGTGAACCAACAAAAGGGGCGCGCGGCACCGCTACTGAGCAATGTGCACAGCAAAAGTTAAACACTCAAGAAACAGATTTGCAAATCAGATTAGTTGACTCGAATACTTGACCGGTGAATAAGGAATAAAGGAAAGCAGCGCACCTTTCGTTGCTAAACTCCCCTCAAAATAGAAAACAAAAACCGAAACTACAAACCAAAAAATTCTTCTCGGACAAACACCGGCTGCACGGCCGAACAACATATTGAAATCCTTTCTTGCGGCCTTCTAGTGAAAGCTTTGCAGTACTATATCCGCCACTATACCGAACAGGGGCGTATCCAGGATTTGTAATTGGGGGGGGGGGGGGGGGGGTCCTTACATAACAAATTGTTACTATGACGTCATATGACGTCAATATGACGTCATAGCAATCTATTGTTTTGACGAAAAAGAATCATGGTCGATAGAGGGGAAACGAAACGAAAAGACTGCTAAGTCAAGTCTAAACAAATCTTCACACACTTCATCAACGGCCGGTTAGATTTTTTTTGGTTTGAAAGGGGGGGTCACGGGCACCCCGTGACCCCCCTGGATACGCCCCTGCCGAATTATAACTTTAGACGCCCATATTCTCTCTGCCACTCACACAGCAACTGATATCTTTTTGGCTTTCATATTCTTCTCTGTGCCACCACAGAATAACTTATTCAAATCTTTATCCAATCTCTATCACCGAATACGAGCAAAAAGAGAGAACAACTTTTTAAGACGAGTGCAAGAAAATCTACACTTACCGCATACCGTAAAACCCATATCAGTTTTTTTAAACTTCGTCAAAAGTTTCTTTTTTATGTACTCTTTCGGAAATTCGGAAAAAATTATAGGCCTAGTGAAGTTTAAAGGAGGGTTCCTACAGTTTTTTTAGTACTCAACCGGTCGACTTTAGTCGGCCGTAGCTCCTTTATACAAAAACCTACACTTTTGAAATTTCACCCATTTGCTAATGTGCACATATCGGAATCGAGGCTACTATAGCAGCACAGGAGGATTTTTCAGTTATTAATCTTCGTAACAGAGATATATCGTAACAGAAACAACAAAATGTGAATTTTAGGGCTTTAAACTACCGCTTCAAATATCTCAAAATCGGCCTTTGACATTTTCTCCAAACTTCGCAAAGTATAGGCAAATACCTCAAGATTAGCCTCCAGTTTGTCATTTTTAAATTTTAGATCGAATCAGGAGTAAAATTGCTGCTAATTCAAAGCAGTGACGTCACTTTTTCGTTGCTATGGTAAATCTGGTTCCAATGAAATGTACATCATTACAAACTTCAAACTTTTTATAAGTGAGTATTTATAGAATGACTGAGGGTGGGTGATCAAATGTCGTCCTAGCCTGCGAAACGGCCGGAGTGGGGGGTTGGGGAGAAGCTTTTTAACATCGTAAAAATGATTTTGGGAAAAGCGAATTTCTTCTGTGCAGCATTAAACTTCCAGGACGAAAGGGAAAATTTTGTTGGCTTTTGCCGCCTGGAGCAAGGGCGCCAGGACAGACGGATTGGGTTTTAAATATGTGTGATTGTTTCAGTTATTCGTAGATTTCGTATTTTTTCCAACGGTCTTTCTGGTTCGAATCAGCCGTACGATATGAATATATTTACCACGTCCACCAACGGTCTTTCTGGTTTGAATCAGCCGTACGATATGAATATATTTACCACGTCCACCAACGGTCTTTCTGGTTTGAATCAGCTGTACGTAAGCTCTGAGTATTTACCGCTGCACTATCCGTGCCAAGCAGCGCCGGCGTCGCTTCGTTAGCGATTACTCACCTTTAATAAGTTAATCAAATATACCTTCAGTACAGTACAGTCTATTTTACTGTACTGAAGGTAAATACGGCTGATTCGAACCAGAAAGACCGTTGGATGGAAAGATAAGTGAACATTATTTAGTATCCATTTAGAAACAAACATATATCAATTCAATGAGAAATCTACGAATAAAACTGAAACAATCACACATATTTAAAACCCAATCCGTCTGTCCTGGCGCCCTTGCCTGGAGTTTCCTATTATGAAATCAATGAGTCAATCGTTTTCGTTCTTTTTACTCTTTCTTTGGAATAGGACCATACCTCCAAACGTAGTGCTGAAGCGCAGTATGGCAGCGCGAAGCATTTACGGCTATGCCGGAGATTTCGGCCCCGACACCGCTATCCATGATGACTGATCAGGAAGCTCGGCCGAAGCCTAAGGGAGAGGTTAGTCGGCCCCTAAACCATGTAAGATTAACCCCTTGCTATGACCAGTGAAACGAAATTGTTTCTCTGATGACGAACTTTCTGTTGTTGACTCATTCCGTGTGGGATGTTTGGGAACGCATCGCAGACTTGTGCCTAAAGAGTTAGTCATGCGCCGTAGGCATATTCATGCTACGAAAGCGTTGCATGAGAAAAACGCATATCATCATATTTTCAAGTTTTTTCAATGGTTTATCTCAAAAATGGAAAAAAGGTGGCCATAGCAATTAGCTTAATTGGAACGGGCGCATGCTCAAAGCAAACGTTCAATAGTGGTCATTCACACAAGGGGTGGGGGGGGGGGGTGGGGGTGGGGGGGGGTGGAGGTGGGGTGGGGGGGGTGGGGGATCAGCTATTTTCCATACGTACGATGACCCCCCACTACCCCAAAACGATGTTGGGTCTGGCTAGAGGGAGCCGTATTAACCAATCACAAATGGTCTCTTTCGTATTTTTCTTTGGGTAATGAATGTTCTGGTTGAGTGATAGCAACTATTAGTATAGTCACCAAAAGTGTAAACTTTCGAGTTGGTTACCACCCAAAGCATATACAAACACTGCTCTGATTCTCAATACACTACTTTAGAAGCCATCACCTTTTTACTTTCTACTCATAAAAGACTCGCGGGATTCAAAGTACCAAAAGCGTTGGCCTTAAAATACCTATATTTCTCCTTTTCGAAAAACTGATATTTTCACATGTGAAAATAACATATTATTTTCACATGTGAAAATATCGTTGCCATGTGTATTTAAGCTATTAGTTTATGAATAAAAACTTTTTATAATAATAAAAAGCCTATTAAGTTGATTTTATGGATAATTATATAATAAACAGAATATTACATGGGCGCTTGGAGATACGAAATTTATCTTCTCGTGTTGAAAATCTCTCACTCGAAGATAAATTCCGTATCTCCAAGCGCCCATGTAATATCCTCTATATTTACAATGGTGAAACATGAGATATAATGTAAACGAGCTAGATATGTGATATATGTAGCGTTTAAAAAACGAGTAGGAGTGTTTATCAGGTATAAAAGCACGAGGCGTAGCCGAGTGCTTTTATACCTGATAAAACACGATCTACTAGTTTTTTGAACTGCTTAAAACACTCATGAACAATTTATAAGATTTTGGTTCAACTGGGGCCACCATACACGTCACGAACATGAATTTTTATACTTCGATAGAGATTTGACGTCACGGGCATGCGCAACCAGATTCAATAGAAGCTCCCACACGTTGGATATTGCGTGCCCAGGCAAAGACAGGCACGTTAGTCAAAGATCATTACGGTTGACTATGACCTTGATGAAGCTCTATGTCTTCATCTAAACTTGGATGTATACTTCATCCCTGATGAAGTCATCCTCATAGTATTCGAGTGGTCTTTATATAAAGATCACATGTGACTTTATATAAAGACACATGTGTCTTTATATAAAATCACTTGAATACTAATGAAGAGGACTTTATCGGGTATAAAGGTTCATGCACGTGACGTGTATGGTGGCTTCAATTGGACCATAAGCTTATGAATTATATTTAAAACACTCATTAATAATTCATAAGCTTATGGTGCAATAAGACTTTTCATAGTTTAAGAATCGATTCCACTGCGCATGCGATTTTATCCCGAATTTCTCACCTTCTTTTGTTTAATTAAGAACAAAGAATGTTTAGACAAAAGAATGTAGAAATTCGGGATAAAATCGCATGCGCAGTGGAATCGATTCTTAAACTGTGAAAAGGCTTATTGGAGCCACCGCGTCACGTGCATGAACCTTTATACCCGATAAAGTCCTCTTCAAGTATGCATCCAAGTTTAGATGAAGACATAGAGAAGATAATATAGGTAAGTTGTAGTGCTTGGGAACGAGGTTATTCCGGGCGAAAGCCCTTGGAATTAAATTCGGAAAAATTAATTTCCGACCTCGCTGGGATTCGAACCCACGACCTTCGGAATTGTACTACCGATGCTCTACCAGCTGAGCTAGAGGTCAGACTGAGAGCAGGCCGGGGTGAAATAGATGTTAATAGAAATTAATTTTTCCGAATTTAATTCCAAGGGCTTTCGCCCGGAATAACCTCGTTCCCAAGCACTACAACTTACCTATATTATCTTCTACTATTTCATTAGTGCCACGCGGTCCACATACTCTCATCTTTGAAGACATAGAGCTTCATCAAGGTCATAGTCAACCCTATAAAGATCTTTGACTAACGTGCCTGTCTTTGCCTGGGCACGCAATACCCAACGTGTGGGAGCTTCTATTGAATCTGGTTGCGCATGCCCGTGACGTCAAATCTCTATCGAAGTATAAAAATTCATGTTCGTGACGTGTATGGTGGCTCCAGTTGAACCAAAATCTTATAAATTGTTCATGAGTGTTTTAAGCAGTTCAAAAAACTAGTAGATCGTGTTTTATCAGGTATAAAAGCACTCGGCTACGCCTCGTGCTTTTATACCTGATAAAACACTCCTACTCGTTTTTTAAACACTACTTAAATACGATTGCTTAACCATGAAATTTCGTGGAAAATACTTTTTTAACTTGACTTTGTGCAATACTTATGACGTCTCTGATACAATAGAAGATATTGATTGATTGATTGATTGATTGATTGATTGATTGATTGATTATGTGCCCTTACTTAGATCATCTGAGAGATTTTTTCAGAGTTGGATGAAATTTATAGCTTTCGAACCGATTTTGCCCACTTCCATTATTACGCGACCCAGACAGCTATGATTCACCTTTTGAGCGCTAGCCGTCACGTGGTATAAATCGTGTTGCATTGTAACACGGTAACCGCCATCCGGTTATCTCAGTTGGTAAGAGCGTCGGTCTGTTGTGCGGAAGGTCGTGGATCAAGCCTCGGCCGGACCAACACTCAGGGTCTTAAAATAACTGAGGAGAAGGTGCTGCCTTTGTATATTGCACCTGCAAATGGTTAGAACTTCAAGTGTTCTCGGACAAGGAGTTAAAACCATATTGCCCCGTCTGTCTTCACTATATAACCTTGTATAAGACGGACGTATAAAAGACTCGCTGAAGACATTGGTGACGACCTTCTTCGGTGCCCATACTAAGCACTACAGGGCCCACTGTAGGAAAAATCTGCTTTGGTGTCCTTGCCTTCATGGGAAAAGTCAATAACTAAATAAAAAGTTCAGACATCGTTCTCGGATAGTCCCATACAATTTCACTGACTTTAAAAACAAAATTCAGATCGATTTCTTTAGTTACCTTTCTAAAGAAAGAAAAGGAAGAAAAGCTTCAATCGAGTTAGAAAAAGGATATTTTGCTTGTATCAGAGAAATAACTAAACAAAACCAAAAAAATTGTTTAAAAGTTAGCACATACTCTATTCCGAATACATTCCTACTCTATTCCGAAAACAATGTCCGAACTTCTTGGCTAGCAGCTAGAGAACGGCTAGCGCTCAAAAGGTGAATTCAAGACATCTGGTCTTTTGGCTTTCTTCAATAAAATGTCCAACGGTCCGATTAAAAGCCAAACATTATACTCCAAGTATAATGGGATTTTTATGCAGCGCTAATACCTTCGCTAATCCCATTAGTGTTGTATGTTATCTTTAAAAAAAATCGTACATTATCACAGGATGGGGTAAAGTGCGGTTTCCGCTTGACTACGGCAGGATTACCACGTGCTCTTTGTGAAACGTAATTTGCGACATTCGACTTGAAAGTGTACTAAGGGTGCAGTTTTGCTATACGCCCTCATTCGCTACATTCTGTCGCTCACGTTCAGCAGCGCTACGAAGAACACGATTCATCCTTTTTACCCACCGCCTTCCCCTTTACACCATCCTGTATTATCCCTCTTCAGGTGGCGGGTATTTTCCCCACCTTTGATGAAGAGAATTTTAAGTTGTGTAATAATAAGGGTTAATTTTAATGCTCAGGACCTATTATATTATTATTTAGATTATTAATTTTTGATTAAACCGACACGACAGAGACCAAATTCATTCCAAACATGATTGTTGTTGATTCTCTCCATCAAACAAGTGCGACGTCTCGCAGAGCAGCTTCTGGATCTAGTTTGGCCGTAATATTGCGCGCATAAAAATAATTATTTGATTGACAGAAGCCATAAACCAAGATATCTTGGGCTGAGTTGGTCGCATGGCTATGAAAATGGATGCAACTGCCTTGTAATGTTTTTAGTGAACGCCAACATTGTTTCCTTTAAAACGCAACAGTAGTAATGAGAACAACAAATCAATAAACTCCACTAGAGTCAACAGACTACAGCCAAGTAACAAACCCATGTTGCCGCCGACTTCTCCTGTAAAATAACGACAACAATAACTGATTACGATTAAGCTATCAGGCTCTCTTGGGCCCCCAACCCTCCCCAGGCTTCCCGCCAAGGTCTGATACTCAAGTTAAATGAGGATTAAGAAATTAATCGGTAATCCACGAACATTGCAGAAATATGCAGAATTAAACAAGAAAAAGATCTTATTGGGGTATGGGGATTTGTCGTGTCCCCACGAAAATACAACGAGAAGGTCTACTGCTCCCCCGAAAGGACAGCAAGGTCTATTGATCCACCCAAAAAGACAGCAAGAAGGTCTACTGCTCCCCCGAAAGGACAGCAAGGTCTATTGATCCACCCAAAAAGACAGCAAGAAGGTCTACTGATCCCCCCGAAAAGACAGCAAGAAGGTCTACTGCTCCCCCGAAAGGACAGCAAGGTCTATTGATCCACCCAAAAAGACAGCAAGAAGGTCTACTGATCCCCCCGAAAAGGCAGCAAGAAGGTCTACTGATCCCCCCGAAAAGACAGCAAGTAGGTCTACTGATCCCCCCCCCCCCCCCCCCCCCACGAAAAGGCAGCAAGAAGGTCTACTGATCCATCCAAAAAGACAGCAAGAAGGTCCACTGCTCTCCCGAAAGGACAGCAAGAAGGTCTACTGCTCCCCCGAAAGGACAGCAAGGTCTACTGCTCCCCCGAAAGGACAGCAAGGTCTACTGATCCACCCAAAAAGACAGCAAGAAGGTCTACTGCTCCCCGAAAGGACAACAAGAAAGATGCTTTGTAACAACTTATACTCATTTAATATTGATCTTACCCAGCAATGATGTTTTCTCGAATGCAAGTTTTTCTTCGTGTTCCGCGTAGCTCAGACCTTTGAAGCCAATTTCAATGATTGCATAGTTTTCTCTTCAAAAAGAAAATAAGGTTTAATAATAATGATTTTGATGAATGATTTTGCGCGAGCGTGTCTCTGTCTTCTGATATAAACACGGCTGCCAGCCAATCAGCGCGCGCGTTATTTACCAATTATTCGCAGAAGGCGAATTGAATATTTCCCGATATTCACTAAGCCTGAGGCGAATAATTGTTTTAGTATTTTTAACACAAGTGAATTTAATAAATAACGGGGAGAGAAATTTTTCAAATTTCATTTATCTCTGCAAACGTGAAGGTGTAGGTGAACAGCAGTAGCATAAGACATAAATTTTGACCAATGAGTGCGCCGGATTTATTATATTCATATACTTGCGCAAAAATACTAGACCTCAAATATTATATATATCTTATAATGTCATGCTTCTTTTCGAAATTTATGATATTAATAGTTATGATATGGACAATAAATACTGATACGTTTCCTCAAGTTCGTTTCTCACAAGAATTATATATATATAATTGTGTATAATAATATATAATTATTAATATTATATGATATAGTTGTGGCTATTTTTCATTTAAACAGGAAGACTTTGAGCAGCAATTCTTGCAATGTGCCTTTCTCTAATGGAATAAAGAATTGTTTTATACCTGGAATAATTGGCAGAAAAGAGTTGACTAACGCCTGCAGTAGATTTGTGCGGTAGAGTACCATAGCTTACTTCAGTGTTATACTTAGTGACTTCACAAGCAACAGGACAGTCGCACTTACTAAAATTAAAGTAATCTAATAGAAAAGTAAACATGAAAATTGTTACTTGTACGGAATTGTTGAGGCTTAAGGTAGTTTGTTCAAGGTTCTTTTTCACGCTCTACTCCTCCCGCCCATGGCTTTGTTCTTAAATACGCCGCTCCCCTACCCCATGAGATTTGCACACAAACACGCACGACACGCATTCCATTCATGTCAAACAATGATAGGTGGCGTCTCTACGGTCCGTGCATAGTGATGACAACAACGGTCATGAGCTGAATTTATGGGTAGTGTTATAGAATACTAGTTGTAGTGATGTTGATAATGCATGGAGGGTGGTAAAGGTTGTGATAATGGTGTTGATGATGCTGATAATGGAGGGTGGTAATGATGGTGATGATGTTGATGATGCTGATAATGGAGAGTGGTAATGGTGGCGATGGTGTTGATGATGCTAATAATGGAGGGTGTTGATGGTGTTGATGATGCTGATAATAGAGGGTGGTAATAGTGGTGATGATGTTGATGATGGTGGGTGTTGATGGTGTTGATCGTGTTGATGTTGCTGATAATGGAGGGTGGTGATGATGGTGATGATGTTGATGATGCTGATAATGGAGGGTGGTAATGGTGCTGATGGTATTGATGATGCTAATAATGGAGGGTGCTGATGGTGTTGATGATGCTGATAATAGAGGGTGGTAATGGTGGTGATGATGTTGATGATGGAGGGTGTTGATGGTGTTGATGATGCTAATAAAAGAGGGTGGTAATGGTGGTGATGGTGGTGATGGTGTTGATGATGCTGATAATGGAGGGTGGTGATGGTGGTGATGGTGTTGATGATGCTGATAATGGAGGGTGGTAATGGTGGTGATGGTGTTGATGATGCTGATAATGGAGGGTGGTGTGATGGTGGTGTTGGTGTTGATGATGCTGATGCTGATAATGGAGGGTGGTAATGGTGGTGATGATGTTGATGATGCTGATAACATGGAAAGTGGTAATTATAGTGGTGGTAGGGTTGCTGATGGTAATAATAATGCTGGCGATTGAGGGAGGGCGAGCAAATTGAATAATTGTTTTGCACTGACTAGCGGCTGACTAGCCTCTTATGTGAAAACGATTTATGTTTCCAAGTGTCTATTTTTAATCTTTTCGCTATGGGATTCAAGTAAAGTTTATTGTCTGACTCGGAAATTCCACAGAATTTCACTTTCACTCAAAAACCGATCGATATCGCAATCATTTCTTCGCGATTCGCGTGATATCGGTCTTCTCCGAAATTCAACGTGGAATTCCCTCGTCAGCCAATGAATTTTACTATAGAATTTGTGCACATTACTAACATTTGGCGCGAGCTGTACAATTAGTGTGGATCGAGTAACAAGAGATCGAGTCATCAAACACTAAAAAAGAATGATATCAATCATTATTGCTTAATAAGTAAGTAGTGAGGAAGGAAAAGGTAATGTAAGTAATATCCGGATCTAAATACCGCATACCACTATACCGCACGGCATTGACCACGCAACTATAACCACACACCCCAATGAAAAAATACACACATACAATTACACTAAAAACAGTCGTCCCTGCAAATTGCATTTACACTTTTTTTGGCGATTTCCTCGCAAACGCAGTTACGACAGCACTTTCCAATAGCACTAACCACTATGCCACCCCAAATAATGCAACGGCTTCATGAGCCCGACCAGCAGCACCGTGTGGATCGCAATTCAACAATAATGGTAGTAAGGACCAAAACAAAAATCATGAGCCCAACGACCAGCAGCACCGCGTGGATTGCACTTCAACAATAATGGTAGTAAGGACCAAAACAAAAATCATGAGCCTGACCAGCAGCACGTGCACCGTGTGGATTGCACTTCAACAATAATGGTAGTAAGGACCAAAACAAAAATCATGAGCCTGACCAGCAGCACGTTCACCGTGTGGATTGCAATTCAACAAGAATGGTAGTAAGGACCAAAACAAAAATCATGAGCCTGACCAGCAGCACGTGCACCGTGTGGATTGCAATTCAACAATAATGGTAGTGAGGACCAAAACAAAAATCATGAGCCCGACCAGCAGCACCCTGTGAATCACAATTGAACAATAATGGTAGTAAGGACCAAAACAAAAAGTCACGAGCCCGACCAGCAGCACCCTGTGAATCGCACTTCAACAATAATGGTAGTAAGGACAAAAAAAAATCATGAGCCCGACCAGCAGCACCGTGTGGATCGCAATTAACAATAATTACAGTATGGACTATGTGTCTAGTAAACTACCAAAGTTATTGAGAGAACACTATAATGATTTACCTCCATATCCAGCAGGGCGACAACCACACATTTGGTACAAATGGTCACTCCAGCACTGAGCATAGCATGCTCCATATGAATAGTGTACGAACTCTCCTTTTAATTTTCTCTCTCCACATCGAGCACCATAAGGATGCTTTTGATATTTAAACTAAAAGAAAAAGAACAGTTATGTTGGCAGCTCAGTTGGCAAATCAAGTGCGAGTATTTCACTTGAAATATCATTTTATACCTTCTGTACTTCCAACGAAATCGATGTTAATGATCCTGTTCCTGCATTGATTCCTACATCACTTTTGAAATCGCTCTGTTCCGTCACGAACACTGAAAACCCCTCCGAGAATTTTGGGTAATAGACCCGGTCAAGCTGTGCGTTGAGTACTATTTGTAATCCACCTGAGACTCCGGGATAATACGATTCACTGGCATTCGTTTTATTTGAATTGAAAATGTAGCAAATCCCATCGCTATTTATGAAGGGCCTAAAATGTGCCGTGCAATTTGATTCATATAGACCATATTGACACCAGTCAACCATTTCTCTCCAGGTCTGAGAAAATGTTAGGAAAAATTCCTCAAACTTGAATTGAACGTTGTGGAATTTCAAAGCATCAATAATTTTCTCTTGTAGTGATTCGTCACAACCTTCAATAAGAGGCTTTTCTGTCATTATTGTAGACAGACACGCACACAGCAAAGCATAGCCGCAAGGAATCCCTGCACGCACATCGGCAGTAGCTACGCATGCGCTGATATTCAACCCATATTGATGGAAGTCTTGGTCAGTGTCAAGGGCGAATAGCTTCTTCTTGTCTGCAGTGCTTTTAGAGCAAATGGTAATCGCCGGGAAGATCAAGGATTCTTCGAACTTTTGACTGATTTGAAATGTGGTTCCATGTTCCAGGTATCTGTTGCAGCTTTGTATTATTGAATACAAAAGATAAGAAAAAGCGCTTAGGACTACCAACGACCAAGCAACCCTTAAGTACAATGATCGACTTAGGACGGCATTTTTTAGGCCATGAAGAGTTGAATTTCCTGAAAAATCTTTCCAAATGTCAGATAATGTCTCTGCTTTGGGGATTTCTTGCTCACTCCAAGCGTTTTTGGTTTGATCTTGAGCCATGATTGGTCAGTGCTGTGCTGACGGGAAAATAAACCATGCAACAGAAATGACATAAAATACTTATTAAAAATCAAGGGATATAAAAAAATAAATTCTGATTGACTAATAGCGCCTCTGTCCCACTCAATACTAAGTTATGATAACCCAGCCCATGGTTCACCTTAGCGGAAACAATTAATGTTTTAACTTGGGAACTGGTCAACGCTTTTTGGTCAGCTCTTTTAAATACTCATAAGCATTGTCTTAGAAGGTTAGCCCCCATTACCATGACCCCATACAAACATCCATGACCACCCAACATGTATGCCATGACCTCCATACAAACATCCATGACCACCCAACATGTATGCCATGACCCCCATACAAACATCCATGACCCCCCAATATGTATGCCATGACACCCATACAAACATCCATGACCCCCCAACATGTATGCCATGACACCCATACAAACATCCATGACCCCCAACATGTATGCCATGACACCCATACAAACATCCATGACCCCCCAACATGTATGCCATGACACCCATACAAACATCCATGACCCCCCAACATGTATGCCATGACACCCATACAAACATCCATGACCCCCAACATGTATGCCATGATACCCATACAAACATCCATGACCCCCCAACATGTATGCCATGACACCCATACAAACATCCATGACCCCCCAACATGTATGCCATGACACCCATACAAACATCCATGACCCCCCAACATGTATGCCATGACACCCATACAAACATCCATGACCACCCAACATGTATGCCATGACACCCATACAAACATCCATGACCACCCAACATGTATGCCATGACACCCATACAAACATCCATGACCACCCAACATGTATGCCATGACACCCATACAAACATCCATGACCCCCCAACATGTATGCCATGACCCCCATTTGTCTTACGATAATGAAGAAATAATTAATAAGATATTTTTCTTAACGTCACATAAATTTATCTAACTTTTCAAAAGTGTGTCGAAATGCACTCTAATATTGAGATATGAGTGTAGAATCAGTTCCATATAGAAGTTTTGCACCATCACGTGACGGCAGCCATGTTAGATGGCAGGAACAAGACAATCGTTTTACATGAGAAATTATTCAATTCCCGAGAGCTTAGAGATTTTATTGTTCTGCCATCTAACCACAGGCAGCCCAAGCTGAATTATGGCGCTGCTGGCAAGTGATGGTGCAAAACGTATATTCCTGGAGAGAAATAAATAATGCTAGTCAATTGCCCATGAATAAATTCACTTTTTTAAATTCTGAGAAATACGTTAACAGTTGACAGAAAGAAAATAAGTAATTGTCATTCGGCGTGTGTGTGAACTTTGAACTTTTGTTGTGTGCACTCTGTCATGACTTCAAGGTAAAGAGTAAAATTATCGTGATTTGTGTGCCGACAATAGACCAGTTTCGAATTCCAAATTACCGCTGTGTTCCTTGATTACAGACTCACTTGCACAGGGTTAGCCTCGAGTTTGTGCAGAATATTCACGTGTTCCAGTCAAGGTCCGTCGAGTTTCAAAACTGTTTGTATTGTTGAAGTTGTGCATTCTTTACTTTACTGTTGGTATTTGTGAATATTTGAACACTGATACGAGGCTAACCCTGTGCAAATGAGTCTGTAATCAAGGAACACAGCGGTAATTTGGAATTCGAAAGGGGTCTATTGCCAATTTGGATTGAAGCTTAAGAAATACATGTATGAGGAACGTTATACCAAATTTTTAAAATTTTTTAACTCGGTATGTTTGGATTTTTCAAGTCAAGCGTAAATAAATGTCAAATTTGTTAAGAAATGCACTCATTGGCTAGAATTTGACAGAAAGTGACAGCAGTTGACGGTTTGACACTTGAAGGGATTGCCGCAAGTCATTTCAAGTCGCTCGGTAGTCTGACGTTTGCCAAGTGTTTTCTTATTCAAACTTCAGCATTTAGTTTCTTAAATAACATAACTTTTGTGACAAAGTAAAGCCGAGATCCATCTTTAATGGTGTCAAATGGATCGGAGGAACTCCAGATAATCGAATGGAGAAGTTGTTATATCAAAACAGTCAGTTTCCCTCTGGGCATGCATGCTTTGTTGAACAGGTTTGTTTATTTAAAATTAAAACATAACTAAGATATAACGCGCGCTCTGATTGGTTCACCACCTATGAAGAAATTAAGGATCGTACTTGGTTAGCGTGCATCCATCGAGTTTTGGGTGCTTGCGGGAGGTTGCTTAGCACGAAAAAAGCGTAAGAGTCGTGATTAGCAACCTTGGTGCAATTCTTACGCTACCATCGTGCTCTCCCAACTATCCGCGTGCACTTCAGTAAATTTACACACGCTAAGCATTGAGCATTTCTTAAATAGCTTTCAGATTTTATCGATATCAAAAAGTGTTTATTTTGAGCAATTTTTTGGTCCTTTTCAATCTAATTAATTAGAAATTCAAATTTAGTTAATTTTGAGTCATGTTTTTCTAAGTTGTGTAATTGAATGAATCAAACTGGAAATAAAACTCTTTTGAGCCACTACGTTGTGCCGTGTCCGTATTCAATGGAGAGTTGTCGAAGTGATACTTTAGCAGTGAATTAAGCATTTCTTTCCGTATAAAAGCATAGGAATGGCATGGTTTTTGGATGTTTTATTCCAGCAGGTTTATAGTTCATGATATTTGAGACTCCCCATATTTTCATAGAAGCAACGAGATTGGTCATGGCGGACGCGCGCTTGTTCTGAATGAAAACGGAAATAATTTTCTCGATCGATTGTTAAAAGTGCAAAATTTTCAAATCAAATACAGATCCCGCCCATCTTCGGGACCAATGCATGAATTCTGTGTAGTTTTTGTTTGTATAAGTTCTTGGAGCACACTTTAGTGCTTAGCAAAATATATAGTAGTATGATTCCAGTGTCGAGTTCTCTTTGCTCAGCCTTTATAGCCACAGTTGTGCGTTAAAATATTCAACCATTCAACCAAAACCCGTGGCATTTTAATCTACTCGTATTGTTTCGTAGTACATATATTCCTTACTACACAATGGACCTTAATAAAAGAAAAAAACACATTTGTACACAATCGACGCTAAGACTGAGCAAAGGCAAACTCGAAATGGGAGTATTCAAAAGTATTTTACAAAGAAGAGCTTCCAGACTAGCACTTCGACAAACTAGAGGGGAAATGACATACGAAGAAAGATGTAAAATATTGAAGTGGCCTACTCTCTCGACCCGCAGGGACTACCTAACTCTAGTTGAATGTTACAAAATAGTTTTCGGTTTAGGTATTCTAAATTTCCGTGACTTTTTTGAATTTACGAAAGTTACGTCTACAAGAGCTAATCATTCCTACAAACTTTATGTTAAAGCTGCCAGAGTTAACTGCTACAAATACTCCTTTTTCGTCAGAGTTGTTAATATGTGGAACGATCTACCTAAAGACATTGTTGAAACCGATGGGTTTAGATCATTTAAGCAGAAATTGAAGTCTCACTTAGGTGTTTAATGTTTACATATTGCAGTACACATCGATTAGTATATTTTTTAGTAGAGTCTAGATTAAGGAGGAGACGGGTTCTCTGTTGCTCTGGGTTTCTCGCGCGTGCGCTCATCAGGCGGACAGACTTCATAATCTGTCTGGTGGGTGCGCGTGCGGGGGTGGGGCTCAGGGTGGCAGAGAGCTTGTCTCTCCTTTATTTAGTACATATTCATATACTTATACTTCATTTATAGAGCATTTTTCGCTAATTACGCTGCTTAGGGTCTTTCTTTATAATGCATTTTTGTCATGTTTTGTTGTTTTTCTTGGGAGTTTTCACATAGGGATAACCTCATAACTTCCTTTCAAGTCGCCTATTATTGTGCTTTGTTGTCTTATTTGTATCGCTTTTTGCTAGCCTCTGCTCTTACTTGTATTTTACTATTTGTCAATAATTTATTTGCGATTTGAATAAACTATGTATGTATGTATGTATGTATTCTTTTCAAGCGTTTATCAGGAAAACAAATCATCAAGTTTCAACTTTTAATCGAATACACCGGACAAAAAAAAAGCATTTGTTATAGTTATTTCTGTTGTTGAGAAATTGAACGTGAAAGGACGCTCAAGGTTGTTTTCTCAACGTTTGTTTGGCGCCCTTTGTTTAGTTCAGTTAGAACATTACAGTTCACACGGTTTTCGTATACATTAAATACTTTACCTTTACTTCAGTTGTAGATAAGTTCTGAAGGCAAAATTTATATCATTTGAAAGCTTAGGTTATAGAAAAAACGTATTTGCTATTTCTGTAGTTGCGAAATAGGTTGGAAAAACGTTTTTTTATTGATAACGGATATGAAACTGTATGAGAAGTGAAGGAACGCTCAAGACTCGTTTAGCCACAATGGCTCTTTTCAGAACCGAATATGTTGATAAGTTTCCCTTCTTACTTATTAATTTCACACATCAAAATTTAAAAAACTATTAAACTTGACCTAATATATTTTCAATTCAGAATATAATCGAAAAAGTCAAAGATGATTCTTGTTTGTTCAACTATCATCATTCAAATCAATTTATTAGTTTTCTGAGCACAGTCCTTATTCCAGTATTATCTATTTCAACGTTCTATTTTACAAGTCAGTTGTAACTGCATTAATTTCGCCGTTCTCAGTTATAATCGAATCTTAGTCACTGTGTTCTCAATACGCAAAATGCGTCAGATCAAGCACACTGATATTCGACGAGAATAACGCTAAAGAATGATCAACAACCCTCTAAATTAATAATGAGTTAACACAAGAAAAGACAAGAAAATAGCAAGAAAACAGATAATAGAAGCTCATAAAATCCAAATAACGTTAGGTTTTAAATTCTATTTCATTGTAAAAATAACCTTAACGAGAAAAGATTTTTCATGTATGTAATTTGAAGACTATCACTGATTCGATATTAATACCCAATATGTTTAAATTGCATCGAAAATCTATGAAGAATGTATATATGGCAAGAGAGACCTTTAGCATCATGTTTACCGCTAACCTCTGGGGATGAAGCCCAGAAACATGTCCGCAAACATGGAAAAACACTCGGCATCAGTGAAATTCAGTATGGTGGCTCTTTCACAAAAACTTCGTTATGACGCCTTGCTAAATGTCTAACGTTTGACGGAGAACACCTGACGTCGAACTGCAGTTTGAGGTTTACGGTACCTAGCAAGAAGGTCTTGCTAAAGGTCTCTATATAATAAAGTTTCCTACCTCTATAAGGATCCGCTTGAATAGGCCTGTCCCTGAATATTTTCCTTTCGATTTTTAGTCCATCATGTAAAAAACTGAACTGCAGCCACACGGGACGATGGACAAACTTTTGTGAACCCTCCTTGCCGTAACTAGCCGACAAGAGCTGCACTAACACCTGTCTAGTTCTCATATTTGTTTTTTAGGTTGTAGGAGTCAAGCAAGCAATATATATGTATATAAAACATTAATGACCAGCGTACGTTGCTTATTGTATGTCTTTGTCGCTTCGCGCCGTAGGACGTATTGGAAGCTTAAAACTACATGTTGTGCTGTTTGCCACACATTACCTGCATAAAAACATACAGAGAGATTGAAAAGAAAAAACTCAGTAAAAAGAGAAAAAACAAAGAACAAAAAGGGACAAAAATAATAAAAAAAAGTACAAAAAAAAACCAAAAATAATCTAACTGGTTAGAAGAAAGATAAAAAGAACGATAAAAGGAGACAAAGGAAAACAACAACAACAAAAACAACAACAACAAACAAACAACAAACAAACAAACAAAGCAAGAAAACTTAAAAAGATTCAAACTTAGAGGAAAGAAAGCATATATCAATAGGGAACATCCTATACGTTTGCAAGCGTTCTCAAGATTTATGATCACTATAGTAAATGGAATGTTGAGCGGCAGATGTTCACGAGATAAGAACTAAGAATACTTAGCTTAGCTTTCATTACAGTACTATGATATACATATATATTTAGTATAGGTTTTAGACTTGAATCAGAGTTTCTCGAGCTGTGATTAGTCGAGCGACCGATTATTCTGGGACGACTTTTTTTTTTTTTTTTTTGCAAAATACAAAGGTATATTAGTTACAATTAAGGTGTTACCCTCTAGATGTTTACATACAATAGTGTATTATTTACGAAATACAAACAGAAATGCAAAAATTTACCGGTGTTTGCATTGCTTCGATTGACGGCAGTCTATTGCAAAGTGCACGTTGCGATTTTTGTCTGGGGTGGCCGCGTAGCAATGCAAACGCCGGTAACGATTACACAAAAACATATTAACGCGTATAACAACACTTACAGCCACACACAACGACATCAGCAACAACAACAACAACGTCCCAGCCTTTGTCAGTCTTTTAGAAAGAAAAAAAACATCTATGGATTTAAAACGAGATATATGTTTTCCCCATTTTTGTTTATGCTTTGAAATAATATTCTTCTCCTTGGCCACCATATATTCAATTTTTTCATTGTATCTTAAGTAATTTTTGAATAATTCTAAATTTGGAACTTTATCTCTTTCCCTTGCCTTGTAGATGCACATTTTATATAATAAAATAATGTAATTAAACTTAATATCATCAACACCCAATATAACATAAACTTGACTACATGCTGGTAAATAGATGTTTGATTCTAAAAACCAATTTCTGATGTCAAAATAGAAATTTTTGGATTCTAAGCATTCCACAAAAAGGTGATCTATAGTTTCGGGATATATTCTGAGACGATATTCACTGCTCGATTTTACCAGAGTGAAAGTAATGATAAAATGTTTTTTATCCCGAATTTCGATTTTTCTTTGATATTCAAGTCCAAAACTATACTCGGTAAATATTCACCGCATGTAATCACTTTGCCTTTGGCGAATAATGGTTAAATATTACCATCAAAAATGTAGATATTCATTCATACTTTTTTATTTTTTATTTCTAACTCAAGCAATTACAATTTTTATAAATTCTATAATTGTAGAATTATCTCACATGTATACATTTGATATACTAAGGAAGCGAAGCAGTTTTCTGTTGTCCGTTGGGCATTAGAATAAAGATAGCTTGAACAGCTGCAGAATCTTTAGCTGTAGCAGACACCAGGATGTTGTTATATGACATCACTTTAGCTTGGATGCTCTTCATGCAGTCAAAATCCAAAGGTGTTTTTTCTCTTTGACCACTACAGCCAATGGTATCCAGAAAGGGTTTGATATTCGTGTTGAAGTCTGGAATCTCTTCTCGCACACCTCGAAATTCGGAAACCCATTGCAGCGATATTACCTCAGGGTCGGGTTGTGAGGGATACTCCGGGAGAAGCCTAGCGGCCCTGAGTGCATTTCCAGGATTAGGGATCCTAGATAAAATATTGTAGATGCTTTTCATTGCATGGAATGTACGGCGCAGGTATTTGCTCATCTTGAGGAGACATGCTTCTACTTTAATCTCGGTGCAGTGTTCATATTCCTTGTTGGAGTCAGCCCAGTTCTCAATCATAGACACCCAGTAGTCCATTACTGTAGTGGTTGCCTTGACAATCTGTGAGTGCATTTGAAGATCACCAACCACGTGTCGCATGGCACCTCTGGTGTGATAGGCCTCGGCTGCATACACTAGGGCTACAGACATCTAAAAATCAAATAAAGACATTTATTGCCGACATAGGTTACGATTTAAAACTACCTATGATACTTGAACGTGGATCGCCAGGATAAGGTACGCTCAATATACAGTCAATTCAAAAAATGCTGTCGTCGACCAACTCAAGTCTACGCGACTGGACCGAAAGGAACTCTGGGTAGCAATCATTGAAGCCGGGTTGACTCCATAATTTTATCTGACTAGTTATGCCTGGTTTACAGCACGAACCTTCGTAGGCGAGCGGGAAGTGTTGAAGGAGACGTTCATTAATGCCTTCATATTTTCGTAATTGTGAACTGAATCATAACTATTTTGTTTTTCTTTCCCTAAACCCAAAGACATGCATTTGATGGATTGTTTCTCGCCATTATTATCTTATTACTAACGGGAACAATGAATTCAGAACGAATATTTAACCGCTTCAGTGATTTTTACCCAATTTCCTTTCGGTCCAGTCGCGTAGGCTTGAGCCGGTCGACGACAACGTTTTTTGAATTGACTGTATATACCTCAAACACTCCCTCCCCTCCCCTATTAAAATGACTGGTATTTTATCATTATCATAATCATGACATTATGGGTAGCATGGGTGTCTCTGGGTGGCCTGCGTCAATCAATGCTACTTCGTTGGTGGCACGAGGCCCGCGTTAGAGTGCACTCACTTAAGCTAGCGTATTTGTGTTGATTTAATTCGATGCGGTGCAAGTCTCTCACATGCTACGAGGGTTTTTCTGTGGTTCTCCGATTTTCCTCCGTCCGTAAAAAAAATCAACATGTGCATAGTACATTGAACTGATGTGGCGTTAGTGTGCGAAGAACGACCTTACCTCTGACATGTACCGAACAATCTCTTGGTAGCTGTCTCTCTTATCAAAATGGTCTTTAGCTTCCTTCACTCTGTCTTCGTAGATTGTATTATGTTCGCTTCTCAGGTCGTCGATATTTCTCACTGCTTTCTTGGTCTTATCCCAGTTCTCAAGCTTTCTGATAAATGCTGTAAAGAACCGGTTTCGGTCAGGTACAGATTTGATCGGTCCTAGTCCACCAAGATTAGCTTGGGCGTCATCTTTGAGTTCCTTATAAAATGAGTCTCTGAATTTGTACATCTGTAATGGAATGCACGTAATTTTGTTATTAGTAAGTAGGGAATTACACCAATCTTAATTAAGGTGGTGTTACCCGGACCATCTTGCAACGCCGATTTTTTGCACAACATTCGTTGTCGTGTAACATAGCGTCGAGGAAGATTTTTCGCGCAATTTTTCACTCTGCAACACGTACGTTGAAAGTTTTTGATCTGGCTTCAAAGGCTTGCAACACAAGATGACGAATATTCAGCAAATCGATGTGTGTAACATGTCCATCGCCGATTTGACGCGCAACAAAATAGCGCCGACTGTAGAAGAAGTAAGTTTAAAGAGTACAGCAACTGCAACAATTGTCTAAACCTACTGAAACAGACAAGATAAAACTTTTGTAGTTGATAAAAAATGATAAAAGCAAGAAAAGAAGAAAAAAGATAGCTGTGAGTGAGTTGGCAGCGCGTGGACTGAATACTAAAGTAAATGTTGCGCGAAAAGTTGTTCCCGTGTAACAACGTGTAAGTGTAAGTTTTTGATCTGGCTTCAAAGGCTTGCAACACAAGATGACGAATATTCAGCAAATCGATGTGTGTAACATGTCCATCGCCGATTTGACGCGCAACAAAATAGCGCCGACTGTAGAAGAAGTAAGTTTAAAGAGTACAGCAACTGCAACAATTGTCTAAACCTACTGAAACAGACAAGATAAAACTTTTGTAGTTGATAAAAAATGATAAAAGCAAGAAAAGAAGAAAAAAGATAGCTGTGAGTGAGTTGGCAGCGCGTGGACTGAATACTAAAGTAAATGTTGCGCGAAAAGTTGTTCCCGTGTAACATGTCGAAAAAATCGACACACAAATGGCACAATAGCGTTGCACGAAAAATCGGTGTTGCAAGTTGTTCCGTGTAACACCACCTTTAAGCATACATATAAAGGTTCTTATTCAAAGGAAAAAGAAAAAAGGTCAAAAAAGAAACTGAAAGAAGTCCATGTTGAATGGACAACAGCAGGCCTTTACATCCAAACGAACATCTGTTATCATCACCCACATGGGCTCCCTGCTTAAATATTATATTAAAAGAATAACTTCAGAAAAGGGTGTTTCAACCTTAATTAAAAAAAAGAGTCTCGTGAAAGAACACCTTAATAATAACTATACGTCTGCCTGTTTTAGCTTAACTTATAATAGACCCCTTTCAAATTCCAAATTACAGCTGTGTTTCTTGATTAGAGACTCATTTGCATAGGCTTAGCCTCGAGTTTGTGCAAAATATTCACGTGTTCCAGACAAGGCCCGTCAAGTTTCAAAATGTTTGTATTGTTGAAGTTGTGCATTCTTTACTTTACCGTTGGTATTTGTGAATATTTAAACACTGATACGAGGCTAACCCTATGCAAATGAGTCTGTAATCAAGGAGCACAGCGGTAATTTGGAATTCGAAACTGGTCTATTGACATTTTGCTTTAATTCATCGAAACATATGGATTGGCACAATAATTCATAGTCTTAGTTTGTTTGTAGAAGGTTGAGGTTCGATTTCTGAGTGATATCTAAAAAAAAAACTGAACATGTAAAGGTGGAGGGGGGCAGCTTATAACAGGGGAACATAAAAATACGCCTGAAATCTCTCCTAATCAAAAAACATGTCTAATAATGTCCATTTCGTTTGAACAACAGTGTTCATGCAACGATAGCTCTGCGTAATAGTTTTGAAACGCGTATGTGCTCAGAAAATCTATGACGTACGGATCGATTGTCAAAGGGATATGGGGTTGCACAGCGTCATTACATCAATGGAGCAATGGAGGGGCTTATAACAGGTATTCTGCGTCATAAACAAGTTAAAAATAAGAACTGACCTTAAAATAGGAGCTGGCAAGTTCCTGCATTTGATACCAAGGTTTCAGATCCAAGTAAGGAACGATGTTCTTAAAGTAACCAGTCATGCCAGTAAACAGCTCAGGCATAGCGTATTCAAGGGTATACGCGTAAACGTTAGTGTCAAAACCTCTTCTGATGGCTTGTTAAATTTTTCTCTAAAATGCTCGTTGAATGCACTTGTCAGTATTCCTGACGTATGTCCAATCAGGCCCACATCGTAGTCAGAGGTACAAGTAGCGCTGCCATAAGGTCGAGGGAAGCACACGCCTGCTGGCAGAATGAACTTTTTATTGCTGTCCTGCTGACATGCAGTTAGTGTTTTACCACTTTGGATGAATAGTACATATGTAACGTAGAGGTAACGGGCATCAGTGATGGCAAGAAGTTTGACACATCCATTAGCTTTGAAATCTGGGTTTGATTTGGTTACTTTCCAGTCAAGGTTACGAAGAAAGAAATTTTCGATTCTTGTTGCTGCATACTAAAAAGATATTCCTTGTTAATTAAATTTTATAACTATGGTTAGTGTAGTCGGTACGTCAATCTGTAAAAACTGCAACGGTAAAAACAAATAAACAACCAACCAACCAACCAACCAACAAACAAAAACCGAGAAAAATCTTTTAACCAAAAATTAATTCTGCACAGATCACCTCAAAATAGTCGCCTTGACTAAAGGTTCTCATTTCTTGCTCAAATTGTGGTTTCTTGAAGGCTTTAGGGTCTTGTCCTGGTTGTGGCTGGAGGCAGAAGTACCTCACAACACAGGTTTCGATCCATGCCACGTCTCTAGCGTCATCAGTGGTTGTCAATGCCCTAATTCGTAGAATCAAGACTATCATTAGACTATTATACACGACTTATTAACTGACCTGATACTCTCGACCCCAGAGCCATATCTATTTTTACTGCGCATGCTCCACAAAATATTACTTTTCAAGCATGCGCAGTACCAAGAATATGGCAGAGAGACATGAGAAAAACCGAAAATAGAAATCCGCCAATCTTGAAATGTTATCAAAACTTGATAAAATCTCTGGGAGAGTGAACGGTTAATTCACAAACCGAACCAGAAAACCCAGAGAAAACCCCTCAGATAGAGAGATCTAACCAACTTTACTCACATGTGATGCTGAGTTCACGGGGCGAGAGGCGAGAGGCGAGAGGCGAGAGGCGAGAGGCGAGAGGCGAGAGGCGAGAGGCGAGAGGCGAGAGGCGAGAGGCGAGAGGCGAGAGGCGAGAGGCGAGAGGCGAGAGGCGAGAGGCGAGAGGCGAGAGGCAGGCCAAGCAGTGTTATTGAGGCCTAAATAAGCTTTTTTTATTTGTAAAAATTGCTGTCAATAAACTTATCTTGATGTAAACTTACTGATATATGAAGGTTTTGTTATTAGCTCCCGGTGAGAGAAAAAAAATTCTTACTGGGAGAACTCACACACTGTTAAAAATACCTCTAAATAATATATATATATATATAAATGACAAAACCTTCATAAATCGGTAAGTTTACATCAAGATAAGTTTATTGACAGCAATTTTCATAATTCGAAGTATATAAAAAAATACTTATTTAGGCCTCAAGAACACTGCTTGGGCTGCCTGTGGCTGATTGAAATTAGAAACGAAGGTAAGTTTGTATGGGAACAACAACAAAGAGCCCACCATGAGACTCGCTATCATGTTTTTGGTTCATTTTAAACGCTTTTAACTCCGCGCCAGGGATTCCTTCAATAATTGTCAACCGACAGACTCTCCGAAATTTCCTCTCGTGGGTAGGGAGTTTTAATGTAATTGCTAGATAGAGAGGGGATACGGGGGCGTATCACCATCATAATTATATATAATTCTTTAAAGACCGTAGCAACAAATCAAAGAACTATTTGGAGTTTAGTTGTTTTGAATTCTTTTCAATTGCATTAGAGTACTAGCAATCTTATAAAGGCTAGTTTAAATTTTATTTTATTTTATTTTAGAGACAAAAAGGAGAATTGAACTCTCTTTTAAAGTCGTTACCCTCTGTCGAAGCAGGCGGCTTTTTGTTCGGAATTCAACAGGTTGCATTGTTCCGCGGTCACCCAAAAACTCTAAAAAAGAAACAGGTTTTCAGCAGGTAGAAAATAAATTGCTAACGTTTATAGACTACCTGCAGTTACGTATTATATTATTAAAGCTACTTGAAATACGATCGATGTTGGAAAATGTTATGACTGACCCAGGTTCGATGTTGTTTTTGATGTCACGAACCATAAAATGATCCCACTTCAGTCTATTAAATCTACTACATTCTGTTAGGTCACTCAATTATACGTATTGGTCAGTATAGCATTCTTGAGCTAGCCTACACTAATCAAGAGTCATTGATGAATCTATTGGAAAGTCATTTTAAAATATTTCATTTGAGGCTAATGTATTAAATAGAAGAAATTTAAGACGGGAGAGTAAAAAAAAAACAAAAAACAAAAAACAAAAAAAACAAAAAATACGCTCAAGAGTAATTGCTTTTTTAAGCATTTTTAGCAAAAGTTAATTTCAGATTGGCATCCCAAGCCTAGCTGTTTACGAGCCGGAACGTAATAGTGAAGAAGAATGAGAATTTAGACTAGCATTTTTCACGGCGCTCTGCAGCTGAATTGATAGTTCTGACCCGGAGTTCTGATATATGTTTGGTTCAAACATTGTTTTATAAACTAGTGTTTATCCTAAAACATATGTATTTGGTGGCAATTTTCATCCAAGTGAATTATAAGAAAAACTTTTAGCCAGTTTTCAGTTGTGTTGTTGCTGTTTTATGCCTCTCGCGACCATAATTCTTAACGTTAAAACGAAATATTGTTTTCATGTGTCGCCATAACGAAACAGGGTATGCAATTAAAACAAACCAATGTTTACCTTGGAAAAGATGCATGATACTGTAACCCAAACCAAGCCGTACTGTAGTAAGCCCATCCTCACGTACTTTGGCAAAAATAATCGGCGTAGATGCTACAATACACACACACACACATATATATATATATACGACACAACAATAAACCCATTGATCCATTCAATGTCCCTGTTGAATTGTCAATCAATTAATGAATAACGAGAAGCTATGAGAGTTCATCAGTAGAGGACGAATTACTTTGAAGTTTTAGCGCACAATACTTGCTCATCATAATGTTAACCCCCTGTAATGGTTGCTTCTTAAACTACCTACTGTGACCTTTGGAGGTAGCTTGTCTTCGGTCACATATAGTTGCTTGGGTCATTAACCGAAACAAAGGGGGGAGGGGAGGGAGGGTTCAGTTTCTTTCCATGGGTTATTAACCGAATCCATCCCACCAACCTTCGAACTGACCCGTAAAACTTGCTAAAATCTTCCATAACGATGAAAGAGCCGCAGAATAAACAAAAAAAGTGGCAGGGCTTAGATTAAAATTTTTTTTTGCTTTATCTCTATATCTATTAAAACGAGCGACAGTTCAAGTGTCGTTTGGTGGATTTTTTTCACAAGATCTAGAATATTTAGAACTTGTACATGTAATGGTTTTTGGGGTTACTATAGTACCAGTAAAATATATCAAGTACTATGTAATACCCAACTTTAGATGGGTAAAAAATCTGACAATGGGATCAAATCGAAACTACATTTTTAGTGTGTAATTGGAATCGTCAAGGCTCCATGTCCACACTTGTAGCCCACTGTTTCATATATATATATATATATATATATATATAGTTCTGCGAAAAAGGGGATATGGTTCGTTTTTGAAAGCTTTCCATGTTTACGTTGTTCGCGCGTTTTCAGGAAAAAAAAAGCAAAACTCCCCCCCCATTTTCTATTTGCTTAGTTTACTCCTAGTGTCATTTAGTTTCATCATGCAAAACTTTTTAAAAATCCGCGCTGGAATCTTTTGCCCATGAACGTCCTTATGTACGAACTAATCGATAACCTTTTGATTTTTTTAGGACACTGTACTTGACATTGCGCTTGGCGCTTGTGAAATTACAACTGAATTTTGCAACTCAAGTGTGGTCTCCAAGACAGTTTAAGCTGAAAGCGGATATCGCAAGCCCAAAGAAGAGCCACAAGATGATGGATCTCGGGACCAAGATTTGCGAGATGTCACACAAAGAAAGATTACTTGCGCACGCCTTACGTACTTTCTCTTTGCTACAACAGAGAGATAAAGGACTTGGTATTTTTTATGGACAGATCGATCTTAAATGTTCATAATTTTGTTAAATCCGTAAACTAATTTCGTTGTATTTTAAGAGCGCGATAATCAATAGTCAATTGATTTTGTCCTTCGCAATAGGGCTTTTAAGTTGTGACGTACTCCAGGTCCAATCACACAAAAGATCGCTAAAATCTTGCCACAACCGTAACAATAATATAATGATTACTATATATATATATACTAACAACAATTCAACAAATATATGAACAGAAATCCTGCTATGAAGAAAAAACAGAACAATGTCTGTTGAAGTAATTATTAATTTGGACCCGGAAGTAGTTTTTCTTTCAAATTACGTCACACTTAACAGCTCTATACTGCTAGTGTCAATGTATTTTGAGAGCGCGCTAATCGATGATCGATTAATTTTGTACGTCGCCCAATAAACTATTTTAATGTGAAGTATCATTTTGTAGGTTGGTTTCGTATTGGCTAAATTAGTGTTTCTTCAACCAAAAGCTCGAAAATAATTCTTTTTGGTTGAAGAAACATTATTTTAACCATAATAGCCAATATGAACGAGCACTGATCTCTAGCACAAAGCATGATGGGGAACCGAGTACTACACGAATCAGAACAAGGAAATCAATAAAATTTTCAGTAAATAATTATTCTGTTATTTTCGTCTGTTGAAATACTTACAGTTTCATAGAAAATGTCGAAGGAAAAATCGTCAGACGAATTTTTAGAGGAGCTGAAAAACCTTGAGTACTCGGTTTGCCATCACGCTTTGTGCTAGAGATTCGTGCTCGTGCACATTGGCTATTTCAATGTATTTTAGGCACGCGCTAATCGATTATCGATTGATTTGTAGCGCGCGCACTCCGTCACTGCTCACGATAACCATTATGACATAAATGCGCGCGCTCCCCGTTACTTAGCATCAGGATTTGTTTACTTTCCTTCATATTTCTTTTGACACTGAACCGAGAACGAGCTCGTTCCGTGCGCTAAAGAGAAAATACAAATCATTATAAGAAAGCGATTGAATTGACTGATATCATAATGAGTGACTATCATCCATCACTGGATGCCCAAGAAAGACTAGCAATGGACAGCATTGAAGAGATGCGTCAACAATTCCTGGAGATGATAGAAGCAGAGTTTGAGCGATCACTTGCAGTCTTCTCTGATCCAGAGTACCTTGCACTAGAGACTTCAGGTAACCCTAATATTCTACCACACCCACATGAAGATGATCAAGGTTCTAACCATCCTGTACGTGTACGAGAGATCCCTGTTTTACCACTCAGCAGTGTAGATGAACTATATTATCAGCCTGAGACTAATATTCTACCACACCCACACGTAGATGATCAAGGTTCTAACCATCCTGTACGTGTACGAGAGATCCCTGTTTTACCACTCAGCAGTGTAGATGAACTATATTATCAGCCTGAGACTAATATTCTACCACACCCACACGAAGATGATCAAGGTTCTAACCATCCTGTACGTGTACGAGAGATCCCTGTTTTACCACTCAGCAGTGTAGAAGAACTATATTATCAGCCTGAGACGAATATTCTACCACACCCACACGAAGATGATCAAGGTTCTAACCATCCTGTACGTGTACGAGAGATCCCTGTTTTACCACTCAGCAGTGTAGATGAACTATATTATCAGCCTGAGACTAATATTCTACCACACCCACACGAAGATGATCAAGGTTCTAACCATCCTGTACGTGTACGAGAGATCCCTGTTTTACCACTCAGCAGTGTAGAAGAACTATATCATCAGCCTGAGACTCAACACATCACAGTTAATGTTGAATCTGCTGATCCTTATGTCATGATGTTGGAACACCTTCTAGACGACGATAGTGACATTGACAGGGAATTCTGGAGTGACACCAGCAGCATCAATAGTGGCTGGAGTGACTGGGGCAACAGCAGTAGTGGTAGTGAAGGGGGTGACATTGAAGATAGTGATAGTGATGTGTGGAGGGATATAGCGGCTGAGGGATACGCTTCAAGAATTCAGTCATCAGAGAATACCACTAGTGAATCAGACAGTGAGCAGTTACCAGACTATGAGACCATGATATCATCTGGAATACCACCATTGATTCGTGTTGCGAGCTGTCCTGTTACTGGACCAGCAAACATACAGATCTCAGCCTCTAATCTCCATCAGCAATCAGACAGTGAAATCAAGGAATCCATCGCCGCAACTGAGAGAAATACCTCAGCCGTGTCTGTCGTACAGACAACTGGACAACAACAGGCTGAACCACCATTCATGGACCTTATTCATTCTGTTCGTGCAAATATGACGAATCATCAGCCATCGTGCGATTCAAGTACACAAAACAACATTCCTGCCAACAGCAGAGTTAATAAAGACAATGAAATACGACAAAAGAAGACTGCGGTCAGACCGTCACAAAGGCTCAGCCACTATAATCAAGTTGCTAGCTGTTCTAACAACGTATCTACTTCATGTAAACGTAAAGCTGACATTCAACAAGTAATTATTGATGACCAAGACAGTGATAGTGATGTAAGTGAAGTATTTCCACCACCGCCTCCCCTGCAACGCCCAAAGCGACGTAGAGTCCAGCTTAATGATGATTTGTTCATCAAACCACTAACGCCTTGTGATGAGCTTCGGTTCATGGCTCGTGATTTGCACTTCAAGTGGATCACTATCGATGAAGCTGTCAACCGAATGAAAGACATATTTGATCGAGCACAAGAAATGCTTGAATTCTGGAGCAGACGACATATTGAATGTGGTCATATAGCATTAATGGCAACTATCAGCCAAGAAACTGTTCTACAGTTGATCTACAGCCTGATGATCGAGGAGGAAAACACAAACGACAATGAAGATAAAACTGGACAAGTGGCCCAGAAGGATTGGATGACTAACGGCAGCGATGACAGCGACGCTGATCACAATATAGGGACACATGGTGATGGAGAGAATGGTAGACCAGCACCTGAGACTTACTGGGTGTCTTCTGACAGCGATGACAACGACGCTGATGATCTATAGCCGAGAATGGTGGTCTTCTTGGCGCAAGGTCAGGACTAACAGAAGAGGAGGTCGACTTCTTGATGTTGGAAGGACCAAGCAACAGATACGCCATTGATAGATATTTTTAGTGATTATTATTGACGATGTTTGTTTGTAAATGGACATGACTCAACTTTCTTAATTTTTTCCCCAAAAACTCAATGAAGATGTAATTGCAGTATTTTTATCTTTAACACTCTTTTATATACTCGGGTAATAAACTATTATCATTATTATTATTTAATAAAAGGAGTTATTTAAAAGATTTAGTGTATGTGTGGTGGAAATATATGAAATGAAAGTATACATGACAACCATATGAAATAAGATGGCTCTCATCTAAAGGTCAGACTTTTTTCTGAGCTCTAGCTGATTCTGTGATCAACCATAAATAATATTATAGTAGTAATAAATTATGCGTTCGGTGTGTATATAATGAAGTATAGAGGATAAGAGAAAAATATCAAATGCCCTTGGCAGGATTCGAACCCACGTCTTCGGTATTCTAGTCCGATGTGTTAACCACTACACTACAAGGACCAACCACGCTGGTAACGCAGCCAGAATATGAAATGTAGGGTATTCGTGAGGATATTTTTTCTCTATAGATAAGTTGAACACCGTTAATATGTACGCAAAGAATAGACATAGTATAGTAGTCATAAATTATAATAATAATAATAATTTATTGACTTATATTGCGCTGCTTCAATAAAATTATCAGTAGCGCATTACAATATATATGATATAAAATAAATCTAATCTAATTCACTAAAATTATAATATAAATAAATATTGTAATCACAATCAAAATTATATATAGTAAAAAATATATATATATACACATATGTGCACACACTCATATATATACATACATGTATAATAATATTAGGAACTAATCTAAACAAAATACCAATAAAAATCATAAAAATATAACTATATACATAAAATAATATCATGTCCCAACTTTGTGGATGCTCTCTGTATTACATAATATATTTCAAATCACCTAATTGTATGCCAGGCTAAAAAGCAAAGTTTTCAAATGACGCTTAAATGTGTTAATATCAGTTATTGCGCGCAATTCAAATGGAAGGTCATTCCAAAGTGCAGGCGCAGCTGCAACAAACGCTCTATCCCCTAAGGTGGCCCGTGTGCGAAAACTAGGATAAGCTAGCAATATTCCTGTAGATGAACGCAGATTGTAGTTGCCTTGACTCTTGATTGAAATCAATTCTTTTATGTACGGTGGCGCGAGACCATGAATGGCCTTAAATGCGAATAGCAGTATCTTAAAGTGTATACGGTACCTAACTGGTAGCCAATGCAGCTCGCGCATCAGAGGCGAGATATGACAAAACCGCGGGGCGCAGCATACCAACCTTGCCGCAGTATTCAAAACTCGTTGCAATTTATGCAAATGCTTTGCAGGTAAACCATATAACAAACTGTTACAGTAATCAACGCGTGATGTTACAAATGCATGCACCAAAGCTTTTGTGTCCTCTGGACTTAAAAACTTACGTATGCGGTTGATATTATGCAGATGGTAGAAAGCCGCACCAGAAACTTTACTGATATGAGTATTCATGTTGAAAGTGCTATCAAACCAGGCCCCTAAATTCCTTACTACTGGTTTTGCTTTGATATATGAGTTACCAACTAGTATACTATCAATATCTACCTTAGCTAGTTGTTGCCTAGTACCTAGTAAAAGAAATTCAGTCTTATCGTCATTTAACATCAGACGATCTCTAATCATCCAGTTCTTTAAGTCTGTGATGCATGCACGCATCACACTAACAGCAGCATCAGCATCTCCTTGTACATTGGGACTGAATGCTAAATAAAGTTGCGTATCATCCGCGTAACAGTGGACTTGAGGAAGATGTCGCTGGACGATATCGAAGAGCTTGCTCGTATAAATGCTAAACAGCACAGGCCCAAGACAGGACCCCTGAGGTACCCCTTGACGCAGAGGAAAATTAGAGGAGAGACCCCCCTTCACCAACACACGCTGCGTTCTCTCCACGAGGTATGATGTAAACCAATCAAGAGCCTTTCCGCCGACACCAAACTTTGTCTTCAGCCTCTGTAGCAGAATGTCGTGTTTGACCGATGCGTTCGGTGTGTATATAATGAAGTAGAGAGAATAAGAGAAAAATATCAAATGCCCTTACATACCAAAATATCGCTCTGGGATCCTCACGAATACCCTACATTTCATATTCTGGCTGCGTTACCAGCGTGGTTGGTTCTTGTAGTGTAGTGGTTAACACATCGGACTAGAATACCGAAGACGTGGGTTCGAATCCTGCCAAGGGCATTTGATATTTTTCTCTTATCCTCTATACTTCATAAATAATATTGATAATTTATTTCATTGTTATTCGGGCCAAGGAACCTTGGAGGTTAGCTGAGCCATTCTCTACTTTCACGTCCCCATAATACTTTGCGTCTTTGGGGGGTAATCAGAGGGTAAAAAGCCACTTATTTTGCTGAAGGCTGTTCAGACAATGTTGACAATACCTTGTTTGGTATCCAAAAGTGAAATGAAGAAGTAAAAAAACAGAAAAAGATAGAAGCTTGAAGACGTTTAAGGTAAATTTTAAACATTTTTTCGTAAGTCAATACATTTTCTGTAAGACCAAAACTCTTGATGATCTGTACACGCAAAAATAACTTGGAATAAAAAAGCAGGTACAGTGTCTGGCCCAGTATCCTGCCGGCACCAGTATCCTGCCAAAAAAAATTCAACTTAAATATCTCGTCGGCTTTATTTTTCTACCTAATCCGAAGCTATCCGATGATTAGCCAAGCACTTCCGGTTTCCAAAGACAGTTTTGGCGGGCTTTTTGGTCAACGCATTCGGGAACAGGGAGAAGAGAAGAACAGGTAGGTAAACTTTCTCATGGCTAAAATTAGGCTTTTTACTGCGCAGTGAAACTACCAACGATTATAAATAAACTCAAAACATGCGAAATGCGACTGGGATCGCTATGATTTTTCATATGATGAAAGAATAATGATGAAAACATTCATAAACTGAGCGAAAGGTGCATTAAATAAGTTTTCGTTTGAATAATACGCTCTAGAAGCAAGGACAAAGTTTAGGCTTTGGGGGGCCCTTTTTCCTGCCAGTTTATCGTTCGACTTCTTCCTTGTCATATAAATTGAATAAAGATCTGTGTTCATTTGACTAGGAGGTTCTTCAAACTATGTACTGGTATTGATAAAGCAGTAGAAGGGCTGTATGTTGCTTTGGCTGTTTTATTTCTTCAATTCTACAAGCGAAGAGCAGGAGATGAATGAAAAACAAGATAGAAACCCAGATAAGCTAGTGCTTGACAAGTCATTCTCCTCGTTTTGTAAATGAACAGCGAAATATATTCGTAGTAAGATGATAATAGCTATGTGAAAAATGTATGCGATATATGAACAGGATATGAAATGTGTTTTAAATGGTTAATTTATCTAGTTGTTGTTACCAAGCAAGACATTTATACATTTCGCGCGCGTTCGCGTTATTAATTTGTATGCATTAATGTGTTCGTGCTGTTTATGCAGTAATAAATAGATAAATAAAGCCTACTCATAAACACGCTTAATTTCTAAAATTTACAATTTTTAAATTTAAAATGATCATTTAGGAGTATTAAATTGATAATAACTTTTTTTAAACTGGGATCTCTTTGTCTGTGTCTTAGATTGAAAAAACCAATAAGCGGATCTTATAACGTTAAAATTTTGTATGGTGAGTGAAAGTAGGAGAGCCATTTGGAATTATTTCTCAAGGCAATGAATGATATCTAACTTGTTTTGCAACTTTTAAGGTAAGAAACTATTAGAAAGTGCCTTTTTGCTATTTAGCACCTAAACAACGCAGGGATCTCAATAAACCGCACGGTTATTGGCAATGGCAGGATACTGGACCAGGTGGCAGGATACTGGACCTCCAAACCACTTTGTTAAAACTGCGATGCAAACCAAAGACAAAGGATACAAATGACAAATTTGTTCTTATTATGTTGCAGGATAATTGATTCATTATTTGGTCGGGTTTCAATGCATTGGCTTTTAATAAAAGGGAGTTACGGTGATTTTTAGCTGAAGTGGCAGGTTACTGGGCCACACACTGTATAGTATAAATTCAATTAAGAAACCTTTCAATTTGGGACAGTTTTTTGATTGGTTACCCCCCAAAGAAGCAAAGCATTATGGGGACGTGAAAGTAGAGAATAAGTCATGTGCCTCTCGCACTAAAACACTAGACTCCTACTTCAGTACTTTTTCCCCGGTCTCTTCCCAAAAATAGATTATTCACTCATATTTCTCAGTTACAGTCCAACTTAAAACAAGTAGCCCAGAATGGCCGGCTCAGACTTTTTGGAAACATTACACATGCAAGGAAGGAACAAAAAATCCCTATTAGAAGAATTGAGTTTTTAGTAGTTAGTAAGATCAAAAAAAGTGTTGAATACCGCCAAGATAAGGTATGGCTATTGTAACTTAAACGACCTTTTTCAAATTTCAATAGTTTTTGCTATTACAAGTGTAGCGTTTGCTGACATAAGTATAATAAATGCTATAAAAATATTAATTTTTGAATGCTTTACCCTCTTCATTTTCCTTCGAATTTTTGTCAATTAATTTCACTTTATTCTCTTAATCTCAAAAATAGATTGTAGTTTGAGATTTTACAGAGGTCCATGACAGCTGACGGCTATAGTCCTAAATATTCTGAATTAAATAAATGTGAACGTAACAGCACTAATTTGTAAAAGCATTGAAACCTTTTAACCAATTTTTATTTGCTTTTCATCTTTAATGTATGAATGCAAATTTACAGTTTTTATAAACACAATAAAGGTACGGACACACGGTGCAACATTGCACGCAACATTTCACGTAACAAGACTGTTGCGGCGTGTGTCTATCCCTGAAACTGGTTGCACGTAAAGGTACAGACACACGGTGCAACATTGCACGCAACATTTCACGTAACAAGACTGTTGCGGCGTGTCTATCCCTGAAACTGGTTGCACGTAAAGGTACGGACACACGGTGCAACATTGCACGAAACATTTCAGGCAACAAGACTGTTGCGGCGTGTGTCTATCCCTGAAACTGGTTGCACGTAAAGGTACGCACACACGGTGCAACATTTCACGTAACAAGACTATTGCGGTGTGTGTCTATCCCTGAAACTGGTTGCACGTAAAGGTACGCACACACGGTGCAACATTGCACGCAACATTTCACGTAACAAGACTGTTGCGGTGTGTATTTACCCCTGAAACTGGTTGCACATAAAGGTACGCACACACGGTGCAACATTGCACGCAACATTTCACGTAACAAGACTGTTGCAGCGTGTGTCTACCCCAAACTTGTTGCACGTAGCATTGCATGCCACAAATCTGAAGTTGAATCGCGCTCTACTCTTACGACATTGCGCGCAACAAATTTCATCGTGTGAATATGGCTGCAACATTGCGTGCATCATTTTGAAAGTTCAAACCAATCAGCTTGCACCAAATTTATAACCGCTAAATTTCTTAGCATAACCGACTGAAACAAGCAATGTTGCGTGATTTCGTTGCAACGTGTCACCCCTACTCAAATTAGTTGCGCGGAGTTTGCACCGTGTCTGTACCTTAATACTACCTCTATAGTTATTAATTGAAGCTTGAGAAAGTTAAGCGATTCTATCCAAATCCAATGAAAAATATTAACTTAAATTTACACTTTACAAGATATTGGCTCAATAAAAAAAGTTTGTCCAAATCCAATCATCTTCTTGATGTCAGAAATGTTTTTACCTGTTTTACGTTATACATCTTATCTTCCAGTCTGATAACCATTCCAACATAGTTTTGAATTTTCTAAGAGTAACAAGGGGTTTATAAAATTGTCCAGTTTTTGGATACAAAGTCTTTAATTCACTAGAGCAGATGCAATTAAACCGTGAAATAAAATCAAACTAAATACTAACTAATAGTATCTATTTAGTGACTAATATTCACTATCACTCACCAGAACATTTATTAAACAAAAGATTTGTCTTTGTATATGAATGTTCTGGTTGAGTGATAGCAACTATTAGTCACTAAATAGATACTATTAGTTAGTATTTAGTTTGATTTTATTTCATGGTTTAATTGCATCCGCTTTAGTATAATCATACCATCATGAATAACAGTCTTTATTGCTCTTGTATGAACCAATTTAAAAAACGTAGTCAGGTTGGAAAGGTTCAATCTAAGACTACAAAGGGTGTTCTGGGTAAACAGCTGATGATGCTAATATTATGCACAATTAAACAATGAACAATTGAACAATTTTTTCATTCTTCATGCATGTGCTGTATGCAAACACTCTCTAAATGCCCATGATTTGTCTACCCAGAATACCCCTCGGTCTTGAATAGCTGCAACGATTTAACCTTTTCAACCAGACAATGCTATTCAATTTGGTGTATGTCATATCAGAGACACAAGGAGTTTCTAAGATCACTGAGATCCCATCCAATCTTGTATCCACACAGCAGTCATGCCACCATGGAATAGAGAGTCTTTATTTCTTTTGTATATGTCATATCAGAAACACAAGGAGTTTCTAAAATCATTGGGATTCCATTCAATCTTGAATCTTCCATTAGACGTTGAAAACCTTCTTTCCCAATCTTTCCTTTCCCAATATTCTCATGCCTGTCCAGATGACATCCCACTTCACCTTTAGAGTCATTCAAGTGCATTCCCTTAAGATATTCGAAACCAATGATCCTGCCAAAGTCCTGCATAACACTTTCATAGCCTTTCTTGGTAGAGATATCATAACCTGCAGCAAAGGTATGACATGTATCCAAGCATACTCCAACACGACTCTTGTCCTTCACTTGATCTACGATGTCTTTGATCTCTTCAAACTTTCCTCCAATCTGAAAAAATTTTGAACATAAAATAAACCCCTTAACTGTATGCAATTGTAATAGCTACTTATTAGTCCAATATGGGTTACTCATGTCCAATTATTTTCTTAATTGGGCAGTTCTTGAAAATTAAAGAATGTTGCGGCTTTTACCTATATTGATTAAAGCTCTATAATAATAGGTAATTGTATCGTCACTCTATAATCCCATATAAGCCACTATTGTATTATTTTAAAATTTCCTGTCCAAATTAAAGATTAATAGACCTTTCCCAAATTCACTTGATTGACCATGAAACAATGGTTTGAAGTCGAGACTGGACATGATTCTTTTATTCATGAACCTCAACCTCAACTTGAAACCAATGTTTCATGATCAGTTAAGCGAATTCGGGAAAGGCCTATTTGGATTGTTTCCATTCGCATTCTTTCGAGGGAAAAATTTGACTTATGGAATCAGTCTAGCATAGTTTGGGATGATATAGTTAATCTGCAATAGGACTACATGTCTGTCCAATTTGGAAATAATTGAATTCAAAAAATTCCTTTGACTGTCAAGCTGGATCGGCCTATTGGCCTCTTCCTATTTTGTTAGTCCTCGGAATTTTTTCATCTAATTATTTCCAAATTAAACAGCATGCACTGTAGTCCTATTACCTATACTAATGGCATTCCATGCTGTACAATTAAGAATAATTAGACTAAAAAAATTCCTCTGACTGCCCCATTACACTGATCCTGTATTCATTGTTGTACCTCCCTAAATACTGTTGCTATGTTGGACAAGTTAAATTGTGTTTTTGATATACAGCAAGGAACAGACACTGATTACTGAAAATTGAAAATGTCTGTCTTAGAATAAATGCATTCTCAAGGTCAATGAAGAAAATAATCAATGACTACTAAAAATCTTATGGGTTTGAGTTTGTTGATTGGACATTCTGTATTCCATTGGAAAAAACTACCCATTGTTTGGTTGGACACTCAAGCATAGTCGGGATCGGTCAATTATGATTATAACAGAATATTTTCCTTCTTCAAATTTTTTATTTCTGAATTGGACAGCATAGCCAGTGACCTATTACATATACAAACAATATAACCATTAATAAACCTCATCATCATGTTTTATTTTTTTCTATTCTCAGCTACCTAATTCCATTACTATGCATCAAAGTCTATTTTGCCAGTTTAAAAAGGAACAAATTCAAATCCCCATTCTACAAATTTGAGAGCCTTGCAAGTGCATGTCATTAAAGGAATACGAACTCTTCCTATTCAAGTTACACTTTGCACTCTTGAGAACAGGGGGTGAACATGCCTTTAACAGCATAAATGCTTGGGGCATCAACAGGGTATCTTATGGTGAAGAAAAAGTCAGCATTGATTTATTTTGTAATTTGAGGAATTGGGTATTAGATAAACATGCGTTGAGAACATGTTTCTTATGTTGTGTATAACATATTCCTGTGAGAGTTAGGGTGATGGTGTTGGAGACTAGTGTATAGACTCTTTGTATAACTGTACTAGTCATATGCAGAAAAGACTAAGCCTTCTTTCCGTATATGAAACAAAAAGTGTATTTAAAGAATCCATTCCCACACAGCACTTTCCCACCCTTTTTAAAAATTAAGTTCCAATCCTCACTGGGAAATATTCGGTTGGTTGAGACTTTCATGCTGTTGACATCATGTTCACTCCCTTTATTCTGAAAAGCTTTAAAGAGCACGAATAAGGTATGTATGTATGTATGCATGTATGTGGGAGGACATGGTTTGAGTACTAGCCAGACCAACACCCGGGGTCTTAAAATAACTGAGGAGAAGGTGCTGCCTTTGTAGTAATGGATGACCATGTATAATGGATGTCCCATCTCTCCACACTACCTCACCCTGCAACTGAGGGACATTTATAAGAACCACTAAGGACATACCCTTGCAGTGACCACCCTCAGTGTCTGGCCTTTACTAATGATTTCTTAATGGGCTGATTGTGGGATGGGTATGGGAATTTTATGGGGTTGGAAATTGGTGCAATATACCTTCAAGACGACCCTGTGTCCTATTGTGCAGCAACAGCCGTGGGGGATGGTATGTGGAAATAAATATGTATGTAAGATGTATTTATTTACTCACTGTGTTGCCTTGACAGCTCATATTTTCAATCACAGCAGTCACATATTTGGTCTTGGTGTGTGCAATATTAATACTCTCTGCAATCTTGGCTATGCATTCTTCCACAGAAATCTTGCCACATGTAGATCCTGGGTGAAAATTGTACAATGTCAAACCAAGCTTTTCACATCTCTGTAGCTCTTCTATCAAAACATTTCGACTTTTTTCAAGCGTTTCGGCATCAGGAGAGCCACAGTTCATGAGATAGATACCATGAGGAAGAATATAACGAGGCGAAAAACCCTCCGCTTTGCACGCTTCTCTGAACCTTTCTGCGGTTTTATCATCCAAGGGCTTGCTATTCCACTGCCTTTGTGATCTTAAAAACATCCCGAATGCTTTAGCACCGATCTCTACAGCACCATACACTGCATTGTAGAGACCTCCACTGATGGACACATGGGCTCCAATGAACTTCTTATTTACAGAGACTTTGTTTGGGGAAGGTTTCACGTCTTGATCACCTTTGGCGCCAGAAATGGTTGCTTCTTGTTTAACACTTTTGACTGCCTTTTGAGGCTTTCTCTTTGTACTGGATTGTGCATCTACCTCGTCCTTAGGTTTCAAAGGTTTCATTTCTGTATCTTCTGTTGTTATGATGGTTTTCTGTTCTATTTTTGTTTTCTTCTTGGCTGTTTTTTTCACGTGTACCGTCTGTTGTTCAGGTTCTGATAAACTACCACTGGCTTCTCTTTTTCTCTTTTGTCCTTTCGACACATCTTCCACTATCTTGGAGGCTATTCTTGAACTTCTACGCATATTTAGTCTTGTTTTCTTAAATTTCTCTCAGATTTTCACCTTGTTTGGCTTCAGTACAACCCAGAGTACAACCAGAACATACAGAAAGCATGTCAGAGATCTGTCAGAGACGCAAGAGCTAGACGAAAGACCTCCTGGAAAAGACGGCGGGCTTCCTGTGTACTGTATTAGACAGGGAACCCACTTTAGATTGCAACAGTCAAGACCACGATATTGCCAATTTTCAAGATTAGACAATTTTTTTACAACCAATGAAGTGCTTTAGGAAGAACATGTATTTAACCTTTTTTTTTTCCAATTTGTCAAAAATGGCGTTTCTCCTCGAGCTCATCAACCGACACACTCCCTCGCGGCTAAATTTAACAGATGGGCAGAGACTTTAAAAGTAACCATTCTCCCGGCAGGCATCGAATGCTCAAGCATCGCATCGCCGCAATCAGCATTTATAATAAAGCTATGTAATGCTGGAGATATCTGCCCCAACCCTGCTATCCGCAATGACTGATGAGGAAGCCAGGAAGGGAGAGGTTTATAGCCTACCCCATTCTAAGTCGTAAGATAAGTTCTCGTTATGACCATACTCTGATCCATGTGGGATGCATAGCTGAGCAAGCCAAACCAAATCCTTGTTCAGCGGCGCACTGAAATGACACGGCAAACTACACACATGTACTCGATAGATTGAGATGCATTTTACTTTATTGAGTATCAATGGCGGGAAAATTAACATCAGGCGCATGATCGTGAAATATACGGAGAAAGATCATCTGGTTAAAGAGTATACTTTTATGATGTGAATAGATTTACTACAAAGATTTTCCAAAACATAAATTTCCTATTATTCTCCTTAAATAATTAGACTATTCAAGAGAGATTTTCTCAATCTGATTGAGAAGACTTAATCGACGAAAAGTTTGTAAACCGATCAATCATGATTTTCCTCTTACATGCACATTCATTTCGTTTTACGTTTTTCACTCATCGCGGATTCTTCTAAAGCTTTCTGAAGTAATGATTCCTTACACATAGCAGATTTATGTAAGATTACATTTATATCGATGCAATAAATGTATGCTTGTCAAATTTAATATCGCGAGTTGGGCATTTTCATTTATTCTTGACGTTTTTTATTTGTTATTTTTATAGCTTAATCTGACTGCAATCTTACCTGTCTATTTTTACCCAAAGTTTTCTTTTCTTTTTTTTTTTTTAATGAATTATCTGGATTCAAAAGTTGTCTCTAGTCGGAAGAATTTACCAAGTTTTTTGAATACTATTTCACTTTAATGATCGAGCGAACTGCGTTTTTCTCGACGTACAGCACTACAGCATGTTGCTGTGTCCAGAATCAACATCATCACTGTTATCTTTGTTTCCCTTGCCATACAGTACTTTTTTAGTGATGTGCTCCTCTCGCCGCATACGGAGATCTAAGGAGGCTGGTTTGTCAGGGATGACGTTTGCAATAAAGGCAGTGATGGCGTAGACTGTGTATTGGAATACAAACACGAAAGCCAAGCGTGCAGCGATCACGTGCCAGTAGGTTTTGGTTGGGCCAAATGGTGGCTGGGATTCGTAATAGCCTTTGTACCTGTTGGGATAAATCCATATCCTTAAAAACCCTTTATTGTAATTAAAAACGCATAACAGTACTAACAGTTTATTCTATTTTCTAGAAGCACAGCTAATACACAAATACAGACACACACGCTGAAAAAAACAACATCTTAAAAGTAGGCCAAAATTCAACATCCCCTTTTCATGGGAAGCGCATTTTCCTGATTCAACACTGTGGCATTGTAGATTTTGATATTGATAAGATATAATGATGTAATAACATAAAATTAGCAAGATTTCTTGACTCCCCCTATTAATTCATGGTCACCACCCTTTCAATCCGCCACTTCCTAATGCCCCTATTACCGAAGCCATCAGCACTGAGTTAGCTTAGTTAACACGAAAAGAACAAACTATGTCATCTTTGGTCCCTAAATGACATCCTGCAAATCAACTTGTTCTGACAGCAAAGTTTTTTGACTCTTTGATAATAAAGACTTGAAGAAGAAGAAAAAAGGATTCATTTGCTTGAAAGGGCACATGTCGTGTTATCAGCAGATTAATGGACAAAAAAAACTGTTTAATAAGAATTTTAAGTGAAAGACTAGCAGTCGTTCACAATGTCCGTATGCAATGTCCGTTCTTCAATTCTGGTATCCATTCCTGAACAAGGAGACCTACCTGCAAATAGGACGCGTGTAGTTCAATCCATTCTGGTACTTATCGTGAGGCTCGGACCCTGCTTCAAAATACGAAACATTGATACTTGAAAGGCTGTTATTGAGATATCCATTCAATGTCCCGTCGCCAATGTTCTTGTACACCAACTTCGGGATGAACTCCGAGGTAAAAGCGAGAATGAAGGCGTTGACCAGTACCGAGATGCGAGTCAAGACATCGAGGATACGTGTCCAGGCGCCGATATCTTCTGCAATCACAGTATCAGGTCGTCTGAACTGGGTGACAAAGTTGATTGCATCCACTCGAATTTCGATGACTGAATTGAGCAGAGAAAAGAGCGGAGCCAAAGGGAAGGCTGCCACGAACATCGTTACGAAACCGTACTGAAGAACTGAAAAATAAGTTAACGTTGATAGTGGGTGAAAAATCCCGAGAACTAGTAGCGCAAATAAAACAGTTTTGAACGCTAAAAAGTATTTAAGAAGTATGTAAATGCAAGAGAATATGAACTAAGAAAAGGAAATCCCGCGCCCCATCATGACCACTCTTTGATGCTATTTATAGAATCTTTGAGGCTATTTTTAGAATCATTTATTTGATCGTTAATTGTTTTTCTTCACGCAGATACGGCGCGCGCTCTACCCTGGTTGTTCACGTTTTCTTTTGTTTTTCAAGAAAACTTAAGCAAAGAGGGTAGAGCGCCCGCAGAAAAACAAACGATGGCGAATGTGATTCTAACAATAGCGTCAAACGGTGTCTATGATGGTTACAAACATGAATACCAGAGATTTCTTCTCTTCCTTCATTTTCTCTTGGTAATGCCAATTTAGCGGCTTTTGAAAACACAACCACTAGAACTGTTTCCAAGTAGGATGCATACTCAATTAAACTACAAGAATCAGATCGAATTGAAGCCAGCATTTCAATTTGTTGACCCTTTCAGCTTATTAATTGAACATATTTCATTGATCCGACCTGAAAATAAGGTACACTGGTATTTGTGCAAGGGTTTGTAATAGAAAGTGCATTAATTTGTAATATTGTTCTTACCGATTTCCAGGTACTCCCAGAACATAAAATGCTCTTCAAGGGCACTAAGGTTGAAGTCCTGTATGTACTGGGGCAATTGCTTGTTCTTGGGTTCCTTACGCTCTTTCCACCACGTCTGAAGAGCTCTAAATCAAACGATAACATCAAACTGTGGAAAGCGTGCCTGATTAACTAACATGTTAGAAAGGGAAAACGTTGATCACTGGCTACGAAGTTAATTAGAACAGTAATTTTTATCAGTAATTAACATCAAACTGTGGAAAGCGTGCCTGATTAACTAACATGTTAGAAAGGGAAAACGTTGATCACTGGCTACGAAGTTAATTAGAACAGTAATTTTTCATTTTCCATTTTTAATCATCAAGAGATTTTCACTTATATCTAAGGAAAATTGCTTGTATTTAGATTGTCGAAAGTCGTCTTTCCCTCCATCAGATTGCACAAGGGCGTTATGGGACCTTTAGGCACAATATTCCATAAATAATAAAATGGATTTGATTCTTGAACTTCAGAAAACAAAAAAATCATCATCATCATCATCACCATCATCACCATCATCATCATCATCACCACCATCACCATCACCATCATCACCATCATCGCCATCATCACCACCATCACCACCATCACCACCATCACCATCATCACCATCACCACCATCATCACCATCATCACCATCACCATCATTACCACCACCATCACCATCATCACCATCACCATCAACATCAATAGCATCATCATCTTCTTCATCAGCGTATGATATGCTATGAAGTCACATAAGATGAGTAAAGAAGTAACGTAATAAATTTACATCAAACTTACGGAATAGCTATCTCGGTGATATTGCCAATAACTTGCTGTCCCACCATGATAATAAGCAATTGAATGCACAATTCCAAGAAGCATCCCTGTTCACTGCAGCCATCCAATCGAATTCCTCCAAAGATGCGTTTACTGAGCCCGGGTGTACCCACAACAAGGTCTGACTTAAAGAAGGCAATGTAGAATATGGAGGCGTACGTGTTGACAAACTGGAAGAGGTACATCTTGTAGGTGAAGCTGTCCTCATAGTCTGTCTTTGTTCGTGGATTTTCCCAATTGGTCAGCCAAACAGCCAGTCGGATGTAAAGAAACTTTAGCAGGTTGATGCAGACCAAGTTGATGAGGGCAGCAGTGCAGGAGGTGATGATACGAGAATTCTTCCTAATGGTCAAGTTTTGGTCAGCACTCAAGGCTGCGAACACAGCACCACGATAGACAACTACACCAACAACAGCTGCGATGACAAGGAAGATCATGAAAGTAATGATACTACCAATGGCTCCATAACGTTGGTACAAGGTTCGCTTTGGTATATGAGGCTCCATCAATCCAGTCACAGGGTTCTTTCTAAGTGTTGGGGCGGTTGCGGCAAACTCTGGACGAATCTGTTCCTCCTCCTCTTCAAAATTTGCCACGTGCCAATGGTATGCAAGGACAGCTTGACGTCTCTTCCAAAACTCGAGAAATAAAGTAGCCCACACTGAAAACAAAAGTTAAGAGCTTGCTGAGCGTTGCAGTTCACAAAAAAGGGAGGCAATAAAAGAGATGAGGAGAGGAAAAGTTCGAGTGAGCCTCCTTGATGATCCTCTGCTCTTGAGGCAAACAAAAGAAAATAAGAGACTTAATAAATATTTAAAAAAGCTACAAAACAATTCCTGGACCTTCCTGGACCTTACCTGATGTAAAAATGGCCAGAAATACGGTGCCATCGTTGTCGAAGAAGTTCGTTACATAAGCATAAGCACAGGAAGTCGTCACTAGGTCCCAGTACGAACACTGACGATCACAAAGGTTACACATGTAAAAGTAACCCTTCAAAGAATCATTACACGAATCCACGACAGGAGGACTTGAGCCCGCGGAAGCAATCCCATAAATAAAGACCAGCAGACCAACAATGGACAGCGGCACTAACATGGCGGTGTAAAATCCAAGCCATGCGAAGTAAAGTGCGATAGCAGTGCCAAAGTAATCCTTGATGGTGTCATAGGGTTGGTACTTGAACATTCTCTTCAGGGGACTCCATTCCATTTTCAGCCTTTGGCGATCGTTATCAGGCAAGCGTCCGTCTTTGACGTCATCATCGCCATCATGAAGAGGGTATGCAGCCACATAGGCACCTGGCAACACAAATATTTACATTACAATCTTGGACGATTTTATTTTAAAATGTGGAAGACAAATCAAAAGGCGAATACAAGAAAATATTAATGAAACTGACTATGCTCAAAAAATAAAATTCTAATGATAAATGGCCGTATTCTTAGATTAATTCAATTTTATTTTTACGAATTATTATATTATATTATACGAATTACGAATTTATTTTATTGTACGATCGATAATACACTAGGAATAAAGTTATGTGATGAAAGCTGTTGTTGTGTTTATTGTGGAGTGATGTTGTTGTGGTGGTGTTCGCGGATGTTTATGTTGTTATTGTTGTCGCGGTGGTGGTTCTTGTTGTTGTAGTGGAGGCCTATGGTTGTAGTTGATATGGTGGTTGTCGTTAAAGTGCACGTGGCAGTGGAGTTGGTGAGCTTTGGTGGTGGCGATGGCGATGGTTATTGGTGTGGTTATTGTGGTTGTTGTTGTTGGTCACGGCTGGCGGTGGTATTGCTAATGAAGAAATAGAAAACACGCACGCGTGCTGTGTGCAGTTATAAAGCACACGGGGGTTGGCAGAACACGAGAGAAGTGTTAGGAGAAGCACGCACGCGTAGCGGAGTGCTTCTCAACACTTCTCGAGTGTTCTGCCAATTCCCAAGTGCTTCATAACTGCATACAGCACAGCAAGCAAGTTTTTTATTTCTTTTATAAAATACAAATTGCATTAATGACGAAACTAAAAGTGCGCGCGCGTGCTGCGTGCTCTCATAAAGCACGCGCTCCCAACTAATCAGAATGCGAGATTTAGAGCAGTTATTTTATAATAGATTTTCCTGTTATCGTCACTATTGTTGTTTACCTTGATAGAGAAGGTGTTTGAGCCCAACTCCCTTGGGTCCCTCGGCAAAGCGTGTTGTGAAGCATATCCTCTGCACTGCATACTGACGATCTAACGTTGAAAACATCTTTTCATTTTCACTAGAGCCAAGATACTTATCGTGTTTTCTTTGCTTGTAGTAAGTCTTGAAATAGGTGGGTTTTTCTGTTATCACGCTGTCCTTGATTGTAAGAGGGTTCAGACGACGAACACCATTCATTATGCGTTTACCTGTCAGTACAAACAACATTAGGTTTACTGTTTGACAGGTACAGTGCATAAAGTGGATTAGTATATACTATCTAGATCAGCAAGAGAAAAACCAAGGGAAAAATTGCTCTAATCGCAGTTGGCTTTAAAGCTGTCCACATAAACTGAAGTAAAAACTTCAGTTTATGTTGACATAAACTTTTTTTCCTGGTTCAAACATTCCATTCTTACATAAACTTGAACTGACTCTAAACTATTCATTCGAACACTTTCTGTTGCACTTTGAAAAAAGTATCAGCGACATCGTTTTTTATTGTTAAATGTATAACGAAAGTTTCCTTTAATCAGATCCAAACATTTAAATGATATACAATATATTGTTTGACTGTGATACATCGATAACGCCATTCCTTCGCGCGAGCTATACCGGTACGTTAAAAAATTATGCTCAAAGAAATGAAAAGAATTAATATGGTTTAAAATGTAAAAAAAAAACATGATGCCAAAGTAAAAGCAGATTATCAAGAAAGGCCGTGTTATTTAATGGCAAGAATGATTTGAAATTGAAAAACATATCCATTGAAAGAAAAAGGGCCGCGCTATTTAACCAATCTTCCCATACTTTAAAAACATTAGCCAAGTATTTTTTTGTGGGATATCAGTAGCACAACGCTTGCAAATAGCTGTGGTTATGATTTCTCTTCAGCTCAGCAATCCTCCAAATAAAACAAAGATGTTGCATCAAGTTAGCGCATGCGCAAATGATCAAATAATAATATTGTGTTCACCTAAGACTCTCTCGCCCCAGCACTTGACTTGGATATCGCTTTTCATCAGGGGAGCCTTCAGCATAATTTCTTCAGCTTTCTTAGACAAGGTTTTCCATGGAATGTGCAGCTTGACGAATGTCCTGTGAACTTCCTTGTTCTTTACCACCAAAAACACACACAAACTAAGTAAGTTGTCTATTCAACAATGAGACCCGAACTCCGAATAGACTTTAAACCGGGGGGACATCTATATTTTAGGGTATTAAAAAAGGGAAAAGCCCACATCGCGTTTTGTTGTATATTTCAGGGGGTAAAAGTCGCCCAGCCACGCCATACTAAAACGACTTTTGGTATCTTTTGGGGTATTTTTGAAACTTTCCAGAACGAGCAAACCCGATACCTCTACCCCCGAGGAACTCTATTTATTTGTCAGTATAAATAAGGGCAGCAGGCTGTTAATATAACATAAAAACCAACAATCAATATTGAACGAATAATTAGCAATTAGTCCTCGAGCCCGAATGGGCTATTAAAGTGCACATGAACCCTTCGACAATACTTTCAGTACTGATTATGCATAAAGTAAATAGTTGATTGGTAAAATATTTCTTGATTTGAGTGATGCGTCTTTAAGTTATGAAGGTTTATACTTCCAATATGTTAATGATGATGACGTCAGGTAAGGTATTTGAGTGTTTTTGTTGTAACTAGTAATACTAAATGCTGGCCATTTTGAAAATAAAAATTGTAAATAGCTTTCATGTAAACCATGAGTAAAATAATGATGCTTTTTAAATACTGTTTCTATGAACCAGTTCGATTTTGTATATTTAATTAAGCCTTAATAGACGTCACACTCATTAGCATATTGGAAGTATAAACCTTCATAACTTAGAAACGCATCACTCAAATCAAGAAATATTTTACCATTCAACTATTTACTTCGTGTAGAATCAGTACTGAAAGTATTGTCGAAGGGTTCATGTGCACTTTAAATCATAGGCCTTGAGGACGAGAGGACTAATTGTTTTAGTCAAATTCAATTAGTTGGTCGAAGATTCATAGATGCAATCAAGTTTTAAACTAAAGTTTTTTTTTTGTTTTGTTTTTTTTTCTTTCAAAGTTGCGCACTTTTCGCTATTAGTAGGCTATGACTTATAGCCTAATATAGTAGCTCATCCAATCAGAATGCAGCATAAATAGACTGCTAGTTGGATTTGACTAATAGTATATAGATCTCTTGTTTGTTTATTAGCAAAGAGACCAGCCTTAATGATTGCAGTAAGGTATATATTACTTAGTAAGGGTAACTCTCGTATTATTATTTGATTTACTATTTAGCTCTATTTATCGACTTAAGGCTTCTAATGGAATGCCTATTTTTGCTGCACTTTTATCCTTACATGCAGTGAGCGTGAGATTCCTCTATTATCCCGGGAAAAGTCAAATAAACTTAAAGCGTTAGTTTATGGAATAATGCATTATTGATTCGTGGTGAAAAAATCGTATTAACATCTTCTTTTAATGTGTTCTCGCTGTCTACTGTAGTGTCCACCTGATTAGAAAAAGTAATAAGATGTGTGCTGCCGGTTTACAAGTCTAACTTATGAATCAAGTAACGATCAATGGAATACAAGATGTCTTCCAAGAGACTTTGTAATTCTAGGCTGAAACATATCCGTTAAATATAGTCTTGGCTTCTAATAGTCGTATGGTGCTTCATGTATGTACGAATACGTGGTCACCAAATGAATTTATGGGTATAGGAATAAAATAAAGTACCATACATGACGTTCCTACCTTTCGGCAATAATAAGAATATGTTGGTAGGATTGCTATTCAGTTCACTGCTCAACAACGTTATAATCAAATCTACAGAGCTATATCTCCTGTTCCTTTAGAAGTTTAATGATATAGACCGTTTTCTCAAGGTTGCGTGCGCTTCCAAATTTAAGGAACTTGACGGGCCAAGGTACCAGAACACGAGTATTATCATACATTACAATGAATTTTTTTCGATAAGAATTCATAAAAGTGATTATTCTCCTCTTTAGATATAAAACTGTCTTCTCAATTTTACTTGCGTTTTTCAGTTTTGGGGCACGCGGTCAAGTTGGATGCGCGCGCAACCTTGAGAAAACGGTCGATATTGAACATTTTATCCCAGAGAGCCTCGGTATCGTGATATAGAACTTCAATATCTCGAATGTGGCCCACTTTGTTAAAAACGTAAATGTACTAACAATATCTGTGCTGCTAGCATCGGTTTCTTTTATCTGTACTTCTGTCTGTTTTTCCTGATTTACGTCGATTTGAGAAAGAATAATTGACGATCAGAATGTCAGCATAGTCGACGTCCCTTTCACAGTTCCCTGCGCCATCTTAAAAGGTAGCCGTGCCTTTGCATCGAAGCGAGACGGACGGTGAGCTTGTAATGTTAGAGACATGTGAATAATTGTCCATGTGCTAAAAAAGGTCTCTATCATTGCAAGCTGACCGTTCGTCTCGCTTCGAGGCAAAGGCATGGCTACCTTTCAAGATGGCGCAGGGAACTGTGAAAGGGATTGTTGATCAGTTTATGATTACGAAAAGAAGGCTTATGCGACTCTTCTTTTACATCCTGATAGCCATAATGTAAATGAGAGACGAATGAACAATGGAAGGGCAAACAAATGAATAAGTGAACAAGTAGAACTGAATGAATAAATATACTGAAAAAGTGAAGGAAAAAATGGGGGAACGAATCAGTGAACCAACGGATGGATGGATGGATGGATGGGTGGATGGATGAGTGGATGGATGGATGGATGAATGGGTGGGTGGGTGGATGGATGGATGGATGGATGGATGGATGGATGGATGGATGGATGGATGAATGGATGGATGGATGAATGGATGGATGGATGAATGGGTGGGTGGGTGGGTGGATGGATGGATGGATGGATGAATGGATGGATGGATGGATGGATGGATGGATGAATGGATGAATGGATGAATGGATGACTGGATGAATGGAGAATGGATGAATGGATGAATGGATGAATGGATGAATGGATGAATGGATGAATGGATGAATGGATGAATGGATGAATGGATGAATGAAGGGATGGAATGGATGAATGGATGAATGGGATGGATGGATGAATGGATGAATGGATGAATGGATGAATGGATGATGGATGAATGGATGAATGGATGAATGGATGAATGGATGAATGGATGAATGGATGAATGGATGAATGGATGGAATGGATGAATGGATGAATGGATGAATGGATGAATGGATGATGGATGAATGGATGAATGGATGAATGGATGAATGGATGAATGGATGAATGGTGAATGGATGAATGGATGAATGGATGAATGGATGAATGGATGAATGGATGAATGGTATGAATGGATGAATGGATGAATGGAGGATGGATGAATGGATGAATGTGAATGGATGAATGGATGATGAATGGATGAATGGATGAATGGATAGAATGGATGAATGGATGAATGGATGAATGGATGAATGGATGAATGGATGAATGGAGGAATGGATGAATGGATGAATGGATGAATGTGATATGGATGAATGGATGAATGGATGAATGGATGAATGGATGAATGGATGAATGGATGAATGGATGAATGGATGAATGGATGAATGGATGAATGGATGCATGGATGCTGGATGAATGGATGCATGGCTGAATGGATGAATGGATGAATGGATGAATGGATGAATGGATGAATGGATGAATGGATGATATGGATGAATGGCTGAATGGATGAATGGATGAATGGATGAATGGATGAAGGATGAATGGATGAATGGATGAATGGATGAATGGATGAATGGATGAATGGATGAATGGTGAATGGATGAATGGATGAATGGATGAATGGATGAATGGATGAATGGATGAATGGATGAATGGATGATGATGGATGCATGGATGCATGGATGCATGGATGCATGGATGCATGGATGCATGGATGCATGGATGCATGGATGCATGGATGCATGGATGCATGGATGCATGGATGCATGGATGCATGGATGCATGGATGCATGGATGCATGGATGCATGGATGCATGGATGCATGGGTGGATGAATGGATGGGTAGATACTAACAATATTTTTGTTAGAAGTATCATTTTTAACATCCTCTGGCTGCAAATCTGTCTCTTCTCTCTAAGAATTTAGAAAAACAATTTACAATTAACCAATTAGCACTACTAATCATTAGATAGAAATTAATCCTGGATCATTAGAACGTTCTTTTACCGGATACATTGAAATTGGAAAATATATAACTAAATTTCAAAATTGCTTATATTATATTATTGTACTAACACAGTCCTTGTGGTCGACTTTAATTGGCTCAACGTTTATCTCAAGAGGTTTATCTGCTTCGTCTTTTTTCTAAATTCAAAATCAATAAAATATATAGAAATATCACGCATGCGCACAAAGTCACGTGGAATACGAGTTGTACTAACAGAAGTGTCTGGCTGTGTGTCTAGCTGATCTAAAATATTGACGTAGGAATGACAACACTGCAAAACTGAGGCGTCATGAAGCCTGTAAAATTTGCCCAGCGAAAAATAAAAACCACGCCCGCCATTGAAATAAACTAACTGAATATAACACTCATTAATGTTTGCGTTATGCACTGTTATCAAAGGTTTATTAGAATTTTTTCTTTTTTCTTTTCTTTTCTTTTTCTTTTCTTTTTTTCATTTGGTTGCCTGAAAATCCATAATTTAAAGTCAGTTTTGCAAATGTTCTCGATTCAATCATTTTTATTGCCTCCGTTCTCGGTATTTAACTCTAACTAAGATTAGAGTTTTGATTTTGTCTGGTAGTGCACACGTGGTAGAAGCTGAAAGTTTTACAAAATCACTTATTGTTATCCAGTATCACATATTATAACTAAGGCCTAGGTCAAACGTCGAACTTTCCATGCACCGAACTTAATTACATCAAAGAATGCCGCCTCATTATCACCTGATATCCATTGTTTTTAATGAGTTCGGTGCATGGAAAGTTCGACGTTTGCCCTAGGCCTAAGAATGCAGCAATCATTCATTACAGGTAAGCTAGACTAGTAATATATTGCAGGTAAGTTGTCCTTTCAAATCGTATTCATTCTTCCTACCAGATCACATCTAATAATAGAGTAGTTTATTTCGAGGCATAGAAATGAGTACACATTGTAAACATCCAACAAGACCTCACCCCCTACCTCAAAAAAAAAGTTCCAACCTTGAGAATATAATAGAAATACGTGCAGATAAAGTTTTGTAAAATTCCATATTGCATGTTTTGATTTTTTGCTGATTGTATCCCATAATGCAATTTATTATATAATTACCAATGAAATATCTATTTTTCTCTATTTCGAAAAATTGATATCTTCACACGTGAAAATAACACCATTGCGATGGCTATTCAAAAATACACGGGAAGAATTGCCTGAAAAAGCCAAAACATACTTCATTGATAATTATATAATAAACAGAATATTACATGGCCGCTTGGAGATAGGAATTTTATCTTCTCGTGTTGAAAATCTCTCTCTACGCTCACGCGTGAGAGATCTTTTCAACACTCGAAGATAAATTTCGTATCTCCGCGCGCCCATGTAATATCCTCTATTTATGTCATTCAGACTTGGTATGCAACATGCAACCAAACCGCAATTTTGTTTTTCAAATAAATGCAAGTGCAAAGAGACACAAACGGAAGTATACTAACAAAAGCCTCATTAGTTGCCGTAGCTTCAGCGTGTTCGGTTTGTTTCCTGTTGGGTTTATTTTTCATCTGAGGATGTGTTTTTTGAACAACAACAACAAAAAACAAATGCATTACATGGCAGTACGTACAGGGCCACGAAAGATAATATTTCGAATCCGTGAAACTCTTGAAAGAAGCAGAGTGCATTGTGCAAGGTTATAAATATCTGTCATTACTAACATGTTGTTCATTTTTATCCTTGCCCAAGCACAAGTTATTACGTAGTCTCTGCATCGTTGTTGGTTTTTCTCTCGGCTACAGCGTAAAGGGAAATTAAGACAATCAATCATCTGTGCCATCTTATAGCACGGTACAAACATAGTCATGAGCTGGGTACTATATCTCTTGTTTGTTTTGTACGTGATATGACCGAGATGAGTCCTCAAAAAGAGCAGCATGATAGAAACTTCCTTTCTTTTCCTTTTCCTCCCCCCCCCCCCCCCCCCCTCCCCCTCCCCGCTCATTTTCATTTTTGCGGGGAAAAAAAATTTCTTCTAACAGAATTCTTTATTTCTTCAAGACGCACAATATTGATCTTTTTATGTGGTGTTTACAAATGGTCGCTTTTAATTGTCTACACACTAGAAGCATATGGCAATGTTGTTTCGACCCTTACCTTTTCTAGCTAGACCAATATCATGCATGTATAATCAGATAGACGGGCTGACCAATCATAAACATCACCGGGCATTGCCTTTATATAGATAAAACGGTAACTTGCCAATGACCAATTGAAAACATTTGAATTCAAGAAAACGCCAATGTTTCTCTTTAAGTTACAGATTAATTATAGTGGATAAATTTTAGGATGTTTGACCGAGATGAAATAATCTCACATGCAAGAACGTGCACGATAATCTCAGCCTAAGGGGGCTTAAAAGAGTTAATTGTCTCTCAGCCAATCAGAATAGTAATTTCAAGAACTAAAAAGTGTGGCTCAGCTTGTTTGCCTATTGATCGTTGATCTGTGAAAAACAAAGAACGTTGAAAATATCAGCTAAAATCAAGAGCATTTTTTAAGACTCCATATTAGAATTAATTTTTTTCTCCCTTGAAGATTGATTGCTCAGTATCAATTTCCTTTCGCGAAGTTCTTAATTAATTGCTCTCAAGCTTACAACACGACTAATCATATTAAAGTATGTAAAACTATGCAAATTGAATGTTAATTTGGTTGTTTGATGCCTAGAATGGACGTCAAGAATAGTAAACCTTTCCTTTGAGTTTTAGGTCCTATTAGAACTATTAGAACTTGATAAAGAAACCCCGCAAAATTTGGTCAAGCACGAAGGAAATTTTATAGAGATGAATATTGGTAACAATGATAACTGAAAAAAGAAAGAAGCAAAAAGATGCAAGTAACCAATATTGGGGTGTATCGTATCAAAAATATTCATTCATTCATTTTTATCTTGAATATTAACATTGTCGGCCACAACTACAAATAAAAGTATATTTATATTTAGTTTTTTTATTTATTTTAAGAGCGAGATGTACTGAGTCACTAATATTATGTTCATGATATTTGTAATTGTTTATTTGTATTGCTAGAATATCTATCAACAACGCTTAAACGTAACTTAGTATTTTACCAAATATTATTTTCTCAAAACCTCCAAAAGTATTACCTCTAAACACTGGTTTATGAGATCACTAGATAATTACCAAATATCTTTTATAGAATTAATGGTCCCATGCAGTCGAAGGCCCTAAACAAGTCGGCAAAATTTATTTCGACAAACTTTGAAGTGAAAATAACGTGCCAAAAAGCGATGAAACCAATCAAGTGTTTCTTGTTTATGATAAATGATGTTTAAAAAACCTTCCAAACCACGCATTTACTTCAACTTAGTTTTACTAATCTCCTTCAGTAAATTTAAAGTTTTAAATTAGGTACTTTATGAAATATTAGAGATATTAAATTATTGATCCAATGAGTGTTAGGAATATTTTCTTTGCATTGTAGACCTTCATCCTCGTAACCTACAGTTATTCAAGCACTTGTTTTCATCAGTTATGTTTTGGTATTTATGGCCAGCTGGTCGTTGTCCCCCAATGTATTGTAGATCTTAATGCTTATAGTATAATATTTGTATGCTAAAGCATTTTCCTTTGGAATGGTCTGTACACTATGAATGCATGATAGATATAAAGATAAACAATAACATCTGGAGGGCTATTGATGCGGGAACGAAAGAAAGTTGTATGTTTGCGGTTACCTGAGGTGATATGCTTTCGTCTCGTTCAATCAGCAAACCTTCCTCTTCTAATGCTTTTTCAAACGCCTCTCGTTTCTCTTCATGTTCTTCAGCCTTCTTGGCCTCTTCGTCATCTTTCTCTTCATCCTCTGGGCACCGTTCGTACACCAAGATGTAGTCGATTTTATGACCCCCAGATTCAAAGTACAGTCCTAGTGGATTGCCAGAATCAGTGTTACCGTTCTTGCCTTCCATTTCGAGGAGCACGTCGTCTTCATCTGTATCACCTCTGGAATGAACTGCTTTTAAGTCGGCCATCACTTATAGCAGTGTCACCCTTCAAATCTCCGATGGAATTCAGAGTTTCTAGTAGCCGAGCTTGAAAACAGGGTGTGAGTCATTCACACTCCAGGTACTATTGAAAATGGTAATTAGCTTCCCAAAAAATTATTTCCTGCATGTCTTGCACGAGAAAGATGCAAGAGTGATAAAAAATCATACAAAACGATTCCCTCTATTCTTCCTGACTTGAATATTTTAGCACAAAACTAGTCAGGAAGGGAAACAAATGACTCTTTCACTAAAGACTCTTGTTTAATTGAAAATTCAATGTAGGTTTTGATCCTTGAATGACTGAATAAATTGATTCTTTGAGGTTTTGTTTGAAGATCACATGCAGTAGTCAGTAGTGACCGACTAAAAAGAGTGTTTGTAATGAAATATTCATGTACATACGATCACAGTTTTTATGGAAATTTCTGGCGCATACTTTAGAAAACATCTCGCTGCAATGACAACAGTTGTTATGTAATCCTATGAAAAAAAACTTTTGTATATAACCCCCTAAAAAAACTTTCTAAAATCCTTAAGAATCTAAAATTCAAAATTTTAAAAAATAAGAAGTCGACAGTGAAAAAATATATCGTTTAACTTTGTTTCATGACTTGAAAACAATACTCCCCTCTGCCACTTGTTGTGAGGTCAACGTTTTTTTTTTTTTTTAGGTTTACGTGATCATCTTTTTTCGATATACTTTGTTACTCAGTCCTACTATAGAATTATTGGGAATTAAAGATCTAGAATTAAATGCAAACTAACCAAACATAACAAAAAGCTCAAAAGCCTTTACAATTCTTTGTTTTCTTTTTGCCCGTTTATTCTTATTGTTATTTTTCATCTCGATTAATTCGGATTTACATCGAAAATCAGTCCAGTCATATTTTGGGCTCACTGTTTGTAAATGAAATTCATCTAGTGCGCCAACTAGTAAAAAACCTGTCTTCATCGTCAAGATCGATAATAACATATTGACCGCTCAGCGTAAAAAGAAAGAAAAGGAAAAAGAAAGGGAGAAATAAAGAAAAAAATAAAAAATAGAAAAGAGGAGAGTTTTACCTATATTTACAAAATTGAAATATTTCAACTTTATTTCGAAACTTAGCCATTTTCAAATCTTACATCATCTAGCTTACGAATCACGTGACTCTTGTTTAGAGAATCTGGCGGGAAATGATGTCAGTGTTGCTGCGAAATGATAGTTCCTTTATAAAACAAATTCATGAAAACATTTTTAAATCACAATTTTTAAAGCCCAAATTTAAAGCTGATTTCAAAACTGAAAAGAAAATTGGGGTTTACTTCGGTAGTTTTTAAGGAATTCAAGACTTTTGAGCACAAGCAGCTCACTGAACAACTTTTTGAATAAAAAGAAGCGCGAAAACCAACTTTCTACGGTAAAATTCATAACGTCAGCGCTATTGTTTACCTAAATATACATTGGCTTACAAATATAGGACTAAAAATTTGGAAAATGCTCTACGGCAAATGTACTGAAAATGTTTTTACATATATTTTTTTTATAAATAAGGACGCTCCTTTACAGGACTCTAACCGGAGTGGCCAATGATTTAGTGCCAATAAGCCTTTTCATAGTTTAAGAATCGATTCCACTGCGCATGCGATTTTATCCCGAATTTCTCACCTTCTTTTGTCTAAACCTTCTTTTGTTCTTAATTAAACAAAAGAAGGTTAGAAATTCGGGATAAAATCGCATCCGCAGTGGAATCGATTCTTAAACTATGAAAACGCTTATTCTGCTAGTCTAAGTCTCACGGGAATTACTATTTTATAGTCTATTTGCAATTTATGAAGCTCATTTAAATGTTCTTTGGTAACAATTCGGCAAGGCTTTCGGAAGATCTACGACTGTTTTTTTGGGGGTACGGCTTTTTATTGGAGCATGTTTCTGTGGGTAGTACATGATGCTATTTGTCCTATGTAAATTTTCTTTTTTCTTTAGCTCTTTTGTTGAATGTTGTTTGTTACGTATTGGCGAATCAGAAAAAGAAAAAAATGAAATGAAATGAAATGATGATAATAATAACTGCATGATTTCACAAATTGTAATTGCTTGGTTATTGACACCTAGCTGAGACAAAAATATCACAATTGTACTTTATTTTTGTATGAAAAACATTAAAAAATTACATTATAAAAAGTTATTAAGAGAATATCGTTTTAAAAGAAAGAATGAGACTAAAATTAGGTTTATCAAATGCTTGCATGTGACGAGTTTGGTGAGCGCAAGTTGTTATTAAAAAAACTACAAACTACGAATTGTTCCAATCCTTTACATGTCAAAGCATTACATCTTTTCTTTTAATGAAAATGCACTGCTGCGTTACGGTAGTTATAGTTGTAGAAGCTTATGATTAAAATGCTTATGCTTAAAAGTTTGTCAACATGCTCATCGCGACCTAGTTGTGTCGGGTTATATTTCAAGTATGTGGCTACGTAAAGGCTTGATTGATGTAAAAGCCCACTCCAGAATACAGACTAGGACACCTCGGCAAATCCTTGCTGTCCAATATTCAAAATGGTGTCTTTCCGGGGGTGTCTTATTATATTTGGATCAGAAAAGCCGAACGATTCCAAGAATCGTGTCATAAAGCTAAAATATACCAATTAATGACATATAGACCTCTTTAGCTTCTTTGTTTGTTGTGCACATTTCAGACCATGTGATGCCACTCTTGGCAGTTGATTCTTTCATCTGTAAATACTTTAACAAGTTCGTCATAAAAGAACAACTCTCAAGGGAATGTCATGTGATCTGAAATGGGCAATTTGCATACGAAGGTAAATGGGTCTATTCTGATCCAAATCTGATCAAAGACCATTTTGAATATATAATCCTTTCCTAAAGTAGCCAATGGCAGTGTCTACAGCATTGTATTCTCTCTATATTCATTCATTTTCCCTTTTCCATACAAGCGGTTCTTTACCAACAGCTTTTCCATTCTTTCTTTGATCTCCGAGCTCCTGGACTTGTCAGGGATAATGTAAGCAATGAAACTGGTCACGGCATAGACTGTGTATTGAAACACGAAGACAAAGGCTAAACGTGCTGCTATCACGTGCCAGTACTGCTTTGAAAACTTGAAGGGGTAGGTGTTGTCATGGAAACCACGGTACCTGGAAACAAACATTACATGTGTTACGCTAGAAGACCAACACGTTAATCAAGTTTATGTATGTATGAATGTGGTTCAAGTTGCAATTCAGGGTCCCGCGTCATAAAATAGAGAGCCAATTTCAGCTGCAGCAGTTTTCCAAGTGTAATTAAAAGCTACTTATTTGCTTCAATAGGACGTGTGCATTATGGCGTCCTTGGCCTCTACTACCAGACTGCCTTGCACACTTCCATTTGTTCAGTTAAACAACACAAATATTGTCTTTCTACTCTCGTGAGCCGGGGAAGTGCAAATTTAAATAAGAAGGAAAATTCGTGAAGCATTTTGGTACCATAATAAAAAACAAAAACAAAAACGACCAAATAAATAATACTAAAACTAGCATGTAACAGTGCCTGTGATGGTTGTGTTGCGGCCAAACCGTTCTAGAGGGAATGGGGCGCGATTTCGAGGACACATGTTCGAGCAAGACGTTGAGTAAACGCCAAGATTATGTAGCAAAGGCAGAAGGGACAAAATGCAATTTTTTTGCGCCTTAAAACACTTATCGCAATGTAATGCAACTTACTTATGTACCGATTATTAATTGTTAGTTGTGAGCCTCAACACCCTCGAAAATCTCACCAATCACCACCGAAGTCTTAGCGAACTACAGTGAGAGCACTGTAAGATCGAACCGAAGTCTAACCTGTAACATATACCTCGAAGCGAAAAAAGGGAGTCATTATGGTATCACGCTATTCTGCTGGTACAGGTTACAACGCCTCAATGCAAACATTCCTTCTCTTAGTACTTCATTTTCTATCGATAAGACTTAACAATATATCTTTTTTTCGTGTTTTCCCACTGACCTGCAGATAGGACTAGAGTAGTTGAGATTTTGATAGTCATCATCAGGCTTGGTTCCTGGCTCCGTCTCGTTAAAGTATTTGACCTCAAAGAACGATAGGCTGGCATTGAGATATCCGTTCAGGGTCCCTCCGCTATCTCTATCCGGGGCATATTTCATTCTGTACAGAAGTCTGGGTATAAAATCCGATGTGAAGGACAGGACAAACGCATTGACCAGGACGGATAGCTTTGTTAATCCTGCTAGAATCCTGTACCAGGCACCGATATCTTCTGCAATGGCAATATCTGGACGACGGAACTGGGCCACAAAATTGATGGCATCGACTCTGATTTCCACTATGGAGTTGAGCAGAGCAAAGAGTGGGCCAAGAGGAAATGCCGCGACAAACATGGTAACAAATCCGTATTGAAGAACTGAAATAGAAATAAAACAATATGACCTATGAATATATACCATGACCACTACCACCATCATTATCATCATAATCACCATGATCACTACCACCATCATTATCATCATAATCACCATGATCACTACCACCATCATTATCATCATAATCACCATGATCACTACCACCATCATCATCATCATAATCACCATGATCACTACCACCATCATCATCATCATAATCACCATGATCACTACCACCATCATTATCATCATAATCACCATGATCACTACCATCATCATCATCATCATAATCACCATGATCACTACCACCATCATCATCATCATAATCACCATGATCACTACCACCACCATCATCATCATAATCACCATGATCACTACCACCATCATTATCATCATAATCACCATGATCACTACCACCATCATTATCATCATAATCACCATGATCACTACCACCATCATTATCATCATAATCACCATGATCACTACCACCATCATCATCATCAATATCACTACCACCACCATCATCATCATAATCACCATGATCACTACCACCATCATTATCATCTTCGAACATCCGTGTCCAATATGCGAACGCGAATAGAGATATTCGCTTTTTATATTGCTGCATCGTAAGATCATTGATAATACTTACCGACTTCCAAGTATTCCCAGAACATGTTATGCTCTCCTAATGAGTTCAAGTCAAAATCTTGTGCATACTGCGGCATTTCTTTGTTGCGTGGTTCTTTACGCTTCTTGAGCCACTCCATGACAAACCTAATGATCAATGAAGAAACGTTTAGTACAACGGAAAATAAAAAAATATATGTAACATCTGTAAGGGATCCTTAAGGACACAAATTTGGTAATCTCTTGGTTGGCCGGAAGGTCGTAGTTGATAGTCAAATTAAATCTACTCATGGATGTATTACGGTTACTACTTACGGAATGGCAATCTCGGTGATATTTCCAATGATCTGTTGGCCAACCATGATGATGAACAACTGAACACATAATTCTAAAAAACAACCTTGTTCGCTGCAGCCATCTAATCGGTATTTACCAGCAATCCTTTTGTAGCGGCCAGGAGTTCCAACCACAAGACCCGACTTGAAAAAGGCGATGTAAAAGATCGACGCGTAGGTGTTTACAAACTGGAAAAGGTACATCTTATAAGTGAAGCTGTCTTCAAAATCGGTTCTTGTGCGAGGGTTTTCCCAGTTTGTAAGCCAAACAGCTATTTTTTGATAAACGAACTTGAGAAGATTGATGCAAATCAAGTTGATAATAGCGGCGGTAATGGAGGTCACGATTCGGGCACGTTGTCGAATGTCGATGATTTTGTTTCCACTGAGAGCGGCGAAGACTGCAGCACGGTAGACAACAACGCCAATGACAGCAGCTATGACGAGGAAGATCATCAAAGCAATGATGCTTCCAGCAGCGCCATACCGTTGGTATCGGGTCCTCCTTGGTATATGGGGCTCCATTTTACCATTCACAGGATTTTTTTTTCAGCGATGGGGCTGTTTTTTTAAATTCGGGCCTCACAGGTTCTTCTTCTTTCTCGAATCCTTTCACATTCCATTCGATAGCCAAAGAAACTTGTCTTCTCTTCCAGAACTCAAGGAAAAGCGTGGCCCATATGGAGCTGAATATGGCGAGGAATACAGTGGCATCGTTGTCGAAGAAATTAGTCACATAGGCATAACCACATGTCGTGGATACTAAGTCCCAGTAGCTGCACTGGCGGTCACACAGCGGGCACATGTAGAAGTAACCCTTTAGTTTATCGTCGCAGGAATCGCGTACGACAGGACTAGTGGTTGCTGATGCAATGCCGTAGATGAAGACGACTAGACCGGCAATAGCCAGGGGAACAAGCATTGAAGTGTAAAACCCCAGCCAGGCAAAGTATAAACCAACCTATACAAAGTTTGGTAAAACATTATTAAGAACTTTGATTATAAACAGCGTGAAGTATTCAGAGCGCTCAACAGCTTTTTGCCCCTTGGTTATATTGGCTAAGACGAACTTGACAGACAATCAAGGGATCCAATCCCATTTCCACCCAATACTTCTACAAATACCACGTACTTCGAAATCCCATTTTTTCTCTTTAAAAACATTTCCTCATTGTATTATTTTCAAATTGTGACCCAAATCACATTTTCTCAGGGCAGAAAAGGGAAAATCCCAGTTCTCATTTGACCCCTTCAGGACCCTTTACCATGACACGCTGCAACAGTTTTTATCGTGAACCAGGTAAAAAAAAAAAAAAAAAAAAAAAAGGAAAAAAAAGGTTCACACGTGACTGGAAGTATCATACACAAGTCAAATATGAAAAATTGCCACCTCATGATTTCCCCTTAAAATCACTAGCGCTCAATATAAGATGATCTAATGAATATAGCTTGTCATCAATAATGACATGGCTGAAAATTTATTAACTGATCTTGTGTTTACCTACCTCTGTGCCAAAGTATTCTTTGATCAAGTCGTAGGGCTGGTATTTGAAGCATCGGCCAAATCGTGCCCATTCTTTTTTGAGTCTTTGACGATCGTTAGTCGGAGATTCTCCATCTTCTAGGTCGTCATCTCCGTCATGAAGGGAATAGCTTGCAGTGTAAACGCCTTAAAAATATTCAAAACATAGCAATGCGAATGATAAGCAAGCTTTATACTGTTATCAATTAGCTGGACAATTAAGGTCTGTTTTGCTGGAGCGTCTGAGCTTACCCGTGTTTTTCCAACCCAAACCACGTATCATTCGGACTTGGAAGATTTGTTGCTTGTGTTGTATAAATAGCTCATGTGTTTTCTCATTCATGTGCAACCATTAAATTACCTTGCGAGCAGAGCTTTTTTTCTGACCCTCCGTGGGCTGGCTGGTAGGGGAGAAAAAATACTTTCTCCTCGACCAGCCAGCCCAGGGCGGGTCAGAAAATGAACCTCTGCTCGCAGGGTACCATTAAATAAGGGAAATAATAATACTCTATTAATAACACGTGCTTTGAAATCGGAAAACTATTACGTGCAAACATGACAATCAATCGATATCGCATGGTATTTTAAAGGGATTAATACATAAATTTGTGCCTTGCATCTCGACTGAATAACTGACCATGGACCTCATGCATGTGGCGTCAACATGCAAGAACTGGTCTTTTTGACAAGTCAATTTTGTAGCGTAAAAGAGCTAAAATTCATGCAGTATTCAATCATAAAAACAGTGTATGGTTTTGCTAGAGTTAGTTTATGCAGTATTCAATCAAAAAGCAGTGTATGGTTTTACTAGAGTTAGTTTATGCACTATTTAATCAAAAAGCACTGTATGTTTTTGCTAGAGTTAGTTTTTTTCGTGCAACACTGACAAACGTTTTAATATTTTTGCTTACCTTCATATAACAAGTGCCTCAATCCGTCACCAGCTTCAAAACACATTTGCTGGGTAACATACCGAAAGTCACAGGGCTTAAACAGATCTTCCTTCTTTTTGGCATACTTGTGGATCATTTCGTTATGGAAGGGGGCCATGAAGAATTTCTTTTTCTTCTCGATCGTACTGTTGTCAATCTCTAATGGGTTGTATTTTTCAAGTTTTTCGAAGTTATGCTTTTCAAAGGCCTTTTCCAGACCTGTTTTCATATCGTTCTCCTGTATAGGGGCTTTCAACTTCAATTCTTCTGCCTTGTCTAGTAATACTGGTAAAGGGAGATGCACTTTGACAAAGTGGCGTTTTCTGGCATTTTCCTACGAGATAAAAGTAAGGCCCACATTTATAGCCTGGATCACACTAGTGTCGGAATTGGAAGCAACATACAAGGGACAAGACTCTGGGACAAGGGACAAAGCGGACAAGGCGGACAAGGTAGACAAGGTAGACAAGGTAGACAAGGTAGACAAGGTAGACAAGGTAGACAAGGTAGACAAGGTAGACAAGGTAGACAAGGTAGACAAGGTAGACAAGGTAGACAAGGTAGACAAGGTAGACAAGGTAGACAAGGTAGACAAGGTAGACAAGGTAGACAAGGTAGACAAGGTAGACAAGGTAGACAAGGTAGACAAGGTAGACAAGGTAGACAAGGTAGACAAGGTAGACAAGGTAGACAAGGTAGACAAGGTAGACAAGGTAGACAAGGTAGACAAGGTGGACAAGGTAGACAAGGTGGACAAGGTGGACAAGGTGGACAAGGTGGACAAGGTGGACAAGGTGGACAAGGTGGACAAGGTGGACAAGGTGGACAGGTGGACAAGGTGGACAAGTATATAATCATCATCACCATAAACATCATGATAAATAATAAAAAATAAATAAATCACTTATTTAAGTGTCTAGTCGTTCTAGCGCTTTTCGCACTAATTGGGGACACTTTTCACTCACACGCACTACCACTACATTTAATATTCTATGCACACAATGCTCAACTCACATGTTGATTCTTATGGAGGGAGGAAACCGGAGAACCCGGAGAAAACCCTCGTAGCATAGGAGAGAACAACACATCAAACAAACTCAATTCACACTTGGCGACCGCAGGGCTCGAACCAGCGACCTGACCCGTTGGACTCACAGCGGTGAAAGACGACGCGTTAGCCGCGAACGCCACCCATGCTACCCCATGATCATTATTATTATTATAGCAGTAAATATTATTATTATTATTATTATTATTATTATTATTTTATTATTATTATTATTATTATTATTATCAAGGGCAGTAGCAAGGCCAAGGCCAAGGACAAAGCCAGGGCTTTACCCCTCGACTGTCCATTGAAACTGACAGGCCAAAAGAAAAAACGAATCAAAAACGACAAACTTCCAAAGACCAGGTCTGAACTGCTATTGGTAAGTTGAAAAAAACGAAAAGTAGTAAGTTGAGTTACGTGCTCAATTACAGGGTATTGCTCGAGATTTTAAAGTGCAAGTAACCAACGATAGTTTTCTTAAAAACAAGAGCATTGTTTGAAATTAACTTTTTCCTTAACTTATCTTCCACTGGATGCCAGGTTTTCAGAAAAATACACACACAAAAAAGAAGAAAATAGATTCTCAAAGAAATATGTGCCAAATGTTCTTTTGTATTTCCTCATTGTTTGATAGTCTCGCATACCGTATGAATTTTGAAGGGGTTTACCAAATAAAATTCATTATAAAAATTGATCCAGAATATGCACGCGTGTGTAATTCAAAACGCGCCAAAACTTGTCGATTGTTTACAAGTTTTGTGAGCCACACTCACCGGACCTATCCGGGCCGATCCAAACGCATGTAAATGACGTCAACGTGTTTCATTGACGGCAGTCTATTGTCTGGGGTGGCCGCGTAGCAATGCAAATGGCAGTAATAAGCCTTTTCATAGTTTAAGAATCGATTCCACTGCGCATGCGATTTTATCCCGAATTTCTCACCTTCTTTTGTCTAAACCTTCTTTTGTCCTTAATTAAACAAAAGAAGGTGAGAAATTCGGGATAAAATCGCATGCGCAGTGGAATCGATTCTTAAACTATGAAAAGGCTTATTATATGAAAATATTCATATTCAGCATCAATTCATTGTTGATTGATTTTAATACGCAGTCTCTGCTCATCAAAGCGAATCCTCCAAGTATTCTAGATCAATTCCATCAATTCTAGAAATCTTCCATGAAAGAATTGAAATTTTTTGCCACTGACGTAGTTGAATCTTGAACTAAATTTGCTATAAACTTGTTTCATGATAAGGCTACCACCCATCACATATTCTTGTAAGTAGACTAACTGGTAAATAAAATAATGTTAAACGAGGTCAAAATACCGAGGTAAATTTGCCTTTTCAAGTGTTAAATCGACTTTTGATCTGTGTTGCCGTAAATATATATATATATATAATGCATATGCATCCTCACTAAAGGTTAATCTCCGTTGTGTGTTTAAGGAATCCAGGTAGCTCCTTATAAAAAGCACCTCAATAGGTGAGAAGACACTTGAATCCAACACCATGAAAGACATTCAATGTGCTTATAAAACACTTTACAGAGATTTTACAAGCGATGGGCTTGAGCCTCAACATATTCGCGCTTAAATTAATCAATTGCTACGGGTATCCAGTTTGTTTAAATTTTATACTCAGACTACTATAAAAGTTGATCTGCAGATTTTGGACAAGTCCTATAGCATTAACGACGGAGAAAGGCGTTGAGCGAGCAATTGGAAAATTAAACTGAAGCCAAAGAAAGAAGGCTCTTAATAAAAATTGTCAATAGATGCTTATATAAAAACAGAGAGTTCCAACAAACTTATTTAGGGATTTTGCGTTCCTTACAAGTTAAAAAAATCAAGTTAGCTAAGTTGACCGTCGACAGCCGAACGACGACAGAAGACTATAGCATTGCTCCTTGTAAGACTAATTGAGCGTCGCTTTAGCTAAACTATAGAACCCTTACCCCTGTACAAGTGATGCTATCTCGTTCGATCTCAAGTCCTATACTAGCCAATTCCTTTTCATAATCATCTCGAGTTTTCTGCATTGCAGTGGCCTTGGCCATGGTTTCTTCGTTCTTGTTTTCATCTGCTTCACATCGTTCGTATACTATCACATAATGTATTGCTCTGCTGCCATCTCGAAAATGAAGTCCCTTATAGACTGGCTCAGAAGCGCCTGGAGTCCCCATCTCAATTAGAACATCGCTTTCTTTGGTACTTTTTGGACTGCTTGAAATTTCGTCAGCCATTGCCAGGCGGCAGAGAAACCTACTAATAGGGAAGAACTCTGTTCTTTGGTGCAAAGCCAAACGACACAGGGCGTGAGCAAGTGACTCTTAACAAATGTTTATGCAAATTATTTTACTGTTCTACGATTTGACAGGGGCAAGACGCTGAATAATTGAATATTAAAGCACCCAACGATGTTTCTACTTCTTCCAACGGTGTCAACCGACGATATCACGACAGGTGGTACTTATAAATTATCAAAAAAGAATAAACTATAAATATCGACAAAGTTTTAGAAAGAGAAAAAGGAAAACTTTTGTGAATCAATAAGTTGCAAAACAATTCGGCTTAAAAACAAAACAAAGTAGCAGTGACTGTTTGAAATGAAAAGCAGTTTCTTTCACGATTGTAAGATGCCTTGTTTTTTATATGACGTGCTTTTTGTCAGATTGTTTCAATATCATCATTAAAATAACCAGAGTTCTCTCATCAGACACCAATAGCCGCCGTTCAAATTAAAATTAATGAAGTGGTTCGAATTTTACAGTTAGTACTCAGTGAAGCAAATTAAATTTGACTTTCAAATTTTTGTGAATGGCTTATTTACTTTCTAAATGAATAAGCAAGATTTCTGTTACCACTGATAAACTAGTGGAACTAAGAGGAAAGTTTCAGGCAGTCATGTAAAAGAGGAAAGGAGAGGAGAGGAGAGAAGAGGACATTCCATTTTCATAGCTAGCCCCAAAACCTTTTTTAAAACAGTTATGTTAAAACATATCGTTAAATTAATCCATCAAGTCGAATAAAGCTGCGATGTATAGACCGTTTTCTCAAGGTTGCGTGCGCATCCAAATTTAAGGAACTTGACGAGCCACGATACCAGAACACGAGTAGTATCATGCATTGCTATGAAATTTTTTTTCTATAAGAATTCATAAAATCGATTATCCTCCTCTTTAAATATAAAACTGTCTTCTCAATTTTACTCAATTTGTATTTTTTAGTTTTGTGGCCCGTCAAGTTGGATGCGCACGCAACCAGTTGAGAAAACGGTCTATTGCAAGCATTCCCAAAAGAGTTAAAAGACAAAAGCCTGGCGGCCATTCTGGTGTCGTTAACAATAGATGCTATAATAAGAAATCTTTTGCTAAAATTTCAACGCTCCCCCGAGAGGCCGCGACGACGTAACTTGCAATCGAAGAATTATGTGACGAACGTATGGATGGCTGAGAAATCCTAAGGCCCTGGCAAAACGAGGAAACATGTTTTCTTAAATGTTTCCAAGGGTGGCAAAACTGTCAGGGAACATCGAGAAACATGTTTGCTCAATATCGGTTAGCGTATGCGCACTTTCAAAATAGAGCTAGCGTTGCTAAGTAACGAACTTTTAGAATGTTGACTTTCGTGGCTAAACGAGGAAACATTGGGAAACATTGTTTCCATGCGTCTTGGAAGTATGAAATGTTTCTGCCGCACAGCAGGAACATTTTTTCGTCTTTGAAGCAAAATTTGTTGCACGTAGCAATGTTTCGCATGTGGCTAAACTTGGTATCATTCGGGAACATGCGCCGCGCGGGAAACTTGTTTCCTCGTTTAGCCAGGGCCTAAGTGTAAATACCGTGTACGCTTGTGAAATGCTATAACTTCAGATTTTTATCGATACCCAAAAAACCTCTTGGCTGATCAAAGTCAAGGCAAATGTAACTCGCATTGCTCTGACCTATCGTAACACAAAAAGGTCTTTCCCATAGCACCGCGGCTGCATGCATGCAAGCGATATCGACGGTATGATACAGGCTTTACTTGACATAATATCTTTAATATATTATTTTCTCAAAATATGTACGAAAATAAACAGACAATCTTTTAATTACCCATACCGAAGTTGAGGATACACTGGGTCTAGTGGACATTGTAGTAGTGCATTGTGGGACTGTTTTAGTGGACTAAATAGACGCCATCTTGGATATATGTCCCCTAAGACAGCCCCACAATGCACTGCAATGCTAACTCAACCAAGGTTTTTCCTCAACACCGGAATGACTAATAGCAAACTAACAAGGGTGTTACATATACTCGCAAGGCTGTCAACCCCCGAGATATTCAAATCTGGAGAATTGATAGGAAAGGGACATGACGTCACAGCGCGTCAAAAAGCGCGCGAAAAGACGCCTTTCGGTTTGTAACATTTGATGTGATTGGTTTATTTCTGACCAATCAGATTATCGCTTCATTACAATGGCCTGCTTGCAAGAACAGCCATGAGGAACGATTTGATTTTGTTAGCGATGTAAAATAACACAAACAACATAAGATAATTGGAATTTTATGGTTGTGAAACTCGGGTCTCACAAGAAAAAATGGTCAGCTTCGGGGATTGTCCGGGAGATTTGAGACTCTAATCTGGAGACCGGGAGATACGGCCCAAAATCTGGAGACTCCCGGTTTATCCGGGAGAGTTGACAGCCCTGTACTCGGAACTAATTTTAAATTTTTTAAACTTATATATTTTTGCTAATTGTGAGGATTACTTTGCTCTGGATTTTTAAACGCCAACGAAATTTCAAAAATATAAAAAAAATCTAGTGAAGATCCGTGGCATTCCAGAGTGGATGGCCGGGTTTGAACTGTTGAGGTGTGCATTATTAAGATTATCGTAAGTAGGTTGGCGCTGAATCAATAGACCTTTTTGATTTTTACTGATACTGCGGTAATCATGAATTCTGTTGTTTTAAGTAAGAGATTACTATGAAATGCTGAGGGAGTAATTAAGCGTGTTGCAGACTATGACCAGTGACTTACCACTCCATACAGACCAATACATATACATAATAACATATAAAAAACATATAACGTTTTGACTACACGTTGCAGGTATCATTAATGTTGGTTGGCGATGCGTATGACCTTAGAGGACAGCTGGAGAAAAGAAAAAACATGCAATTGTTAACAAAAATCAAATAAAAGAAAGTGAAAATATTCTAAACTCGTTAGGAATCATTACCACTAACTGAAGGCCAATGAGTTTTTATCGTGTAATTCCAAAGGTCAAGAGCATGTTACAATAAGTAAAACTAAGAAGTTTGAAGGAAGGAAGTTCGAAACTCGCAAAGACATTTTCAAAAATCGAATTTTTGCATAAAAACATTTGTGTAAGGCAATCATGCCAACCACCAAGGATTTCCTTATAAAATCCACACTTTTCGGGATTCATATCTTCGTGGGTTTTGAGCTGATTTCCTTTAATTTTCACCGTTTTCTAATTTTAACATGCTCTTTACAGCTATGGTAATTCTGTAAAAACTTTTAAAACTAAAACGTACCATTATTAAGGTATTAAGCGATAACAGAGGACGACATGGTCTCTTCCAAAGCCTTTTTGGCAAGGTATTCCTCTCGCTTAATCCTTAGCTGAAGATGACGAGGCTTATCAGGTATGACCCACGACACAAACTTTGTCACGCAATACACCAAGTACTGGAAGACGAATACGAAGGCAAGGCGGGCTGCAATCACGTGCCAGTGTTGCTTGGTGACATCGTATGGCTTGTGTGGTTCATGGTAACCTGGGTAACTGATACAGATATCTAGCATTAATCTAAATAGATACCCTTGCAGAAAAAAAGGAGTTTGCGAAAAGCCATATTTTTTCTTCTTTTTTTAAAAGAACTATTGATGGTTTTCAACCATTCCCAAGAGAATCAAATAACAAAAGACACGGCGGCCATATGTTGGAGGATATAACAAAAGAATTCATTGACAATTCTTTTGTTAACTTCCTCCAACATGGCCGCCGTGAAAACCATCAATTGATGAGATTGAGCATGATATGGTTATCAAGACTAAGGCTGTGCCGAAACAGTAGCCTTATTCGGAGATCGACTGAGATTTGGAAAACTGGGAATGAAAAGGAAACTGCTTTTCAATCTCTGTTAATTGTGATAAAATGTATCACGATAACTCTTACCGGCAGAAAGGTTGAGAGTAATTCAAAAACGCGTGGGCGTATTTTTCGAGAGGCTGTGCTTGTGGGTCGGTTACATTGTAGTCGTCTACGTTAAAGTATGACATGCTGTTGTTGAGGTAGCCATTGAGAGTTCCATCTTCGCTGTACTTGTACTTGTACACTAGTCTAAACAATACAGAAATGATCGTAACATAATCTGCAGTTGAAAGGCCTTGGAATTACAGTTCTACGTTCTACAGTTCTAAGTAGAAACGCACAAATAATTCAATCCAAATGAAGGAAGTTTGCGGCCTTCTGAAAAGTCATTAAACTTTCTAAAACTTAAATTACTCTGAACGTGTATTTTATTTAATTTAACTAAATCTATATGCATAAACTTACCTTGGAATAAAGTCAGAAGAAAAAGCTATCACAAAGGCATTGATGAGGACAGAAATATTGGCCAAGCCTTCCATGATGTTAAACCAGGCGCCAATATCCTGAGCTCGGTGGGCAGTCGGGCGTCGGAACTGACAAACAAAGTTGATAGCGTCAACACGTATTTCTACTGCCGTGTTGATGAGAGAGAAGAGTGGAGCTAGAGGGAAGGCAGCCACGAACATGGTGACGAATCCAAACTGGAGAACTTAATAAAAAATGACATTAATTAGTGTTTTCATGTTGAGAACAAAATCGAGAAAAAAACAGACGGGACTAATTTACACAAAATAAGAAACTGCTTTGTTGACACGCACTCCAACCAGAAGCAAGAAAGGAATGTATCGAATCTTCGATTACTAATGAAAAGCCCGTTGTTGGATTTCAGATTTTTTACTGCCAGTATGTAACCAATTGGAATTGCTGAAGCTTCAGAAAGGATACTGCCTATGCATAGACCTGTCTTGAGAAAGCAAACATGATACATGGTCCAGCTACGGTATAAATATCTTTTGCACATCATGCATTCCTTATGCATGTACCAAAGATGGACCATCCTGTCGGTTAACGAATTCAAAACAGGTCTATTTGGCTGGCTGGATGGATGGCTTACCGACTTCAAGGTATTCCCAAAACAAATGGTGCTCAGGAAGGGCACTTAGTTTATAGTCAATCTCCCATCGTGGAATCTCTATGTAGGAGTCCTTGCGAGCTTGCCTCAGCTTCCACCACTTCATCAATCCTCTGTAAAGTAAAAAAAAGTTTGTTGGCCACGTGAGAAAGCATGGCAGGTACATACAAGGTTTAGAGCACGTTCAAGAGATATGCTATACTGACAGTCAGCTGTTAGGAACAGAAATAGAGCAGTTTTCATATGACTGTGAAAAAACACGGTGCATAAGCCTGCCATGCCGCGACCGTGATATTTCTTTTAGAATCTTAAGGTGACTGGCTACTTTTGGAAGAAAATTAAACTTTTTTCAAACTACAATTCTATAGTGAACTTTAATGCTGATTCCAAATATAAAAAGAAAAGTGGGGTGTCTCAAGCTTGTCTTCCAGATAATCAGCATTGAATAGATGCCTCCGCGCGAGGTTTTGAAGCAAAACTTTCGCCACCGGAAATGACCAGCAAAAAATCAAAACTTACAATAGCTCTACATTGAATTGAATAGCTCTAAATTAAATTCTCACGCAATTTAAATGGTTTAGCGTATGCCTTTCCGTGTCACGCCATTGCTCTTGTCTTGAGATTTTCACAGTCGTCATACTAAAACTGCTCTAATCACTCATAAGTTATAGAATACTCTCTAGTTACTACAGCTTACTGGACTAATAATAAGAATGGGATTAACAGTGGATTCCAATGGATCAATCACATGTAACTTAAGCTGCTCATCCAATCAAAACTGCTAGGACATGACACGTTCTCACATCCCTCAGTACAAAACCTACTTTATTCCATGCTTACTTACGGTATCGCTATCTCTGTTATGTTGCCAATGACCTGCTGACCGACCATGATGATCACTAGCTGTATACAAAGATCCATCAAACACCCACCACTACTGCAACCATCCAACCGATAACTACCACCAAGGCGTTGATAATTCCCTGGAGTGCCAATCACTAGATTCAACTTGAAGAACGCAATGTAGAAAATTGAAGAATACGTGTTTACAAACTGGAAAAGATACATCTTGTACGTGAAGCTGTCGGTGAAATCTGTATTCGTACGCGGGTTCTCCCATTCCGTCAGAAACATAGCCAGTTTCTCATAGACAATTTTGAGGATATTAATACAGATCAAGTTGATGAGAGCAGCAGTTATAGTAGTAGTGATCTTGGCATTCTTCTTCATACTTGGATCTTCAGCACTCAAAAGAGCACCATATACAGATGCACGATATACCACCACGCCCACAACGGCCCCAAGTACGAGACTGATCATGAATGCCACTAAGCTTCCAACACCAGCGAGTTTCTGGTACTGTTTTATCTTAGGGACATGAGGGACCATTTTCTTAGTAATTGGGTCTTCTTTCAAGGTTGTGACTCGGGCAAGGAATTCAGGTCGTGGTTGTTCTTCTTCATCTTCGTAATGCATCATGTGCCACTCGTACGCCAGAACAGCTTGTCTTCGCTTCCAGAACTCCAAGAAAAGAGTCGCCCAAATCGACATAAATATTGCAAAGGCAACTGTGCTATCGTTGTCAAAAGCACTTACTGCAATGGCATAGTAACAGTTCGATATCAGCGTCCAATAGGGACACTGCTGATCGCAGAGAGGACACATGTAGAAAAGGCGTTCATTGGACTTATTGCAGATGTCTTTAACTGGTGGGAAATCGTAGGCATTTGCTATTCCATAAATAAAGACTATCAGGCCAAATATTGCCGCTGGGACAAGCATAGCAGTATAGAAGCCAAGCCAAGCAAAATACAGCCCAATTTCTGTGCCAAAATAATCTTTGATTGCATCGTATGGTTGATATTTAAGCAAACGCCCAAATCTTGCCCAGTCTCGACGTAGCCGTTGTCGATCATTGGACGGCACTTGGCCAAATGGGGTCTCTTCATGTCCTGAATGCAGCGGGTACGCAGCAACATAAGCTCCTTGATGGAGAAGACGTTTAATTCCCTGGTCAAAACGGTTCTCGCCAAAGGATGCTTGTAGGCAAAGGCGCTCGACCATACGGCTACGGTCAGTTCGATTAAAAAATGTTGCCTTGTCATGATGGCCAAGGAACTGGTCCAAATGATCCCTCCTGAATGTCGCTACGAACTGCTTCTTTCGAGGGGGGATATTAGAGTCCTTGATTTTGAACGGATCATGGCTGTTAATGGATTCAACAAACTCTTCACTCAAGTGCTTCTCAGACCAAGTTTTAATGTCAATGTCACTATCTTTGATGGGCATCTTTATTAACATCTCTTCTGCTGTCCTGACAAGGGTTTCCCATGGTGCATGAATCTTAATGAAATGGGTATCTCGCTTGGTATTACCCTGAAACGATGATAAGTAATGTATAATACTCCTATATTAATAAGAATTTGTTTGTTTGTTTTTTTGTTTTTTTTCTTAACTTTCTTCCCTTTCTCCCTCTTTCCATTCATGCCTATTACCTCTTCCCTTGCCCCATCCATAATCGTTTCCCTCAAACAAATGTGAATTTAGAAACAACACAAACTCTAGATTTAGACACAAAGAAAAGTTGCAAGTGGTTAAAGCAATATATAATCCTATACTTGTAATAATGTCATTTATATCACAATTATAAACTGCCCTGTCATCCCATAAATCTGATCGTAGTTATACATACTGACAGGAGGTGCTGAGTTTAATTACCAGCTGAACTAAGCCTCTGAGTAACAATAATTAAACAATAAATCAGGATACTCTGCTTTCGTTTAAAATATCTGCAAACGGTTTGACCTTCACTATAAAGCCTCAAATATTAAAAGTGTTGTAGGAGCAATCAGACATTCCAAAATAATAAAAATATGGACGTTTTGGCTTCAAAACTGAAGCCTTCATCCCCTTGATAGAATATGTAAAATGGCGTCAAAAAAGCACAATATTAAAAACAAAAATTCTATTAATAAACATGCTCATGTGCCTATAATGTTTACAGAGCTTTGACTGATAAATAGCTATTGTGATGCCATTATACATATTCTATCTAGCTGCTGAAGGCTTCAGTTTTGATCTATTTATTGTTTTCCAGCTCCCATAATCAGATACATACTATTTTTCTAATTAAGGGGTTTTGAGGGGTAATTGCAACATAATTATTGTCAAAGCTTTAGGTAATTTAAAAATTACAAGTAGTCCCTGTTTATGAAATTTTATAGAGTAAGAAAATTCATACAAGTGTTCAAGGGAACAAGTGGCGGAGGTTCGATGTAATTGAGTATGGCTTTAGCTTGTGGTTTGGGGAACAAAATTAAATCCAATTTTCTTAAAACCCAAAATGTTCTTTAACTGATCAAATGGGTTTCTTGTTTCTTATTGATGTCTTTCAAGGAGGTGAGGCAGTATTGTTACAGTAATATTAGGAGACAATTTGGGGGTATCCACTTTACAATGATGGGCCTCCACATATATAATAGACTGCCCTGCGAGCAGAGTTAAAAGGAGACTCTGCTCGCAGGAATAATAGACTGGTGCCATTGTAGTAAATATATAAATGTACAAGTCAATTCTATAATTTTAATAAACTATATTTTCAAATCACACACTTTTAAGTGTATTCTAGCTATTGCCTGCCTTATTTTTACGCATGAATATAAGGTTATCTGACCTTTCCCTAATTGCACCTCCTCCCTGACTGAACAAGGACTGCTAGACCCCTTACATTGATCAGTCTTCATCAAGGGATAAATGGGAGCTATAGTGAACTAGTATAATTTTGCTATCACATCTTTTTATCAAATGGAATGTAACATCGAATTTCGAGAATCCAGAGAATCCAAGTGCTCTTTGTGTGTCTTAACTTCTGCATTGCTAACTCAAATATAATAAATGTATTGTTGCTTTCCCAGTAAGGGGGACTTTTTACCTAAGTTAATTATACAAGATATTTGATCTCTTTTTAAGATAATATTTTGTGTTTTACACTAAAACCCTGACTTGACCCCAACAATGATTCGAAACTGAGAAGCTGACACGAAAAGTTAGCAGTTGTAAACAACTTCAAAATCAAATATTATATGATTGTAACAATTAGGAAAAGCCATTAACGTTTTCTTAAAGCCATAATACAATAGAAAATGTTTACTAACAAACGCCTGGCGCTGAATATTAAACTACGATATAATTATGTCTACACAGGGGTTATAATCAGCCTAGACTCTCATTATTATTTTTTAGATTTGACTGTTACCAAAGAAAACAGACAAAATTCTAGATGGATTACATGTTTTAAACGTTTGTAAAACTGAAAATCAATTGAATATTATTTAAAATTTCACTACACGTGGTGTTATTATTGTCTGTAAGATTCACTTATTATGCAAATACCTGTTCTTACCTTGGTGGAGATACCATCTTCGAACTCTAACTCTAAGCCAAGCTCTTTAAGATTCGCTTCGTATTTTTTTCTTTTTTCAGCGTGAGAGTCTTCTTTCTGTTGGTCGTCTTCATCTATCTCAGTATCGGCTGCCGGCGCCTCAAAAACCAGGACATAATCGATTAACCGTACTCCGTCTCGAAAGAACAACTGCTCGTTTTCTTTCTTCGTTAGACCAGTCTTCTCGAGCTCGATCTCGATAGCTTGTTGCTCTGCCATTTCGTGTTTACTGAGAAGAGTTTCTTCGTCGAGTAGTGGAGCCTCGTCAGAGGTTTCTTGGTTTCTTGAAAATCTTTGAAGATTTTTTTCTTGATTCACTTCTCCGCCTAAACCTCCAGCATTCCTAGCCCGCAGTTCTGTTGCTCTTGGGTGTGCCATACCTACTCGTACGTTGGCCTTGGTTAAATATTAACTAGAACCAAGAAATAAGATCCGTCCTTGCCGGCCAGCTTGTGTCAAATCTGGGAGTCTAGCTGGCCATGTGAGCTTTATACGCACTAGACCGTGAACTTATGTTGTATTGAAGAGACTTTGGGAACGCACATATTGCTATTTTGACGATATATACTGGTAGTAAAACATAATCAGAATTTTAATATACAATCTACACTATTCGCTATAACGTAACCGGCTAAGGGGAAGTTTATTTCAGTTTCAAAATGGAAAAAGAAAATAATTACTAGTAATGTTTCCCCCCCCCCCCCCCTCCCCCAATATTTACAGTATTGATTCTACGCTGTGAATAGTTGAATGGTGAAATATTCACATAAGTGGAGTTTCGACCGATACCGTGTCAACATCTACGCCAACACGTCAAGCCGTAGGCAGTATGTTTTGCGCATGTTGAGATGGAAAACCACTATTTAAAAGACATCATATTGGATCCGGTTCCGTCTAAACAAAATGTACTTTTTATACAATTAAAGGTTCTAAGTAAATGGTATGTACTGCATGCGTCCGGTACCGTGTTTACAAACACACCCTTTTGAATGCCCGAAATCACGCACGGTCACGTCACGGTCACGTCACTGTAACACAATGACGTGACCGTGACGTGAAAATTGTGCTTTTTGATTTGTGTTAATATTTTATTTTTGTTTTTATTGAACTGCAAAATTGAACCATTCATCAACGGTTTGTAAAGAAAAATAAAGAAAATTTGCAACTTGAACGACAAACAACGATAATATATAAAATTACATTGAAACTAATAACTTTTAACAGCTATATTTACATCCTTAGAGTGTAATATTAGCCAGTCTGAGGATGAGGAAACTGAATCGAGCTTGCATTACAATGCATTGTGGGACTGATTAAGAGTCATATTCCCAAGATAGCGTTTATTTCGTCCCCCAAACCGTTCCACAATGCACTGTAATGCCAAATCGACCCCAGTCTTTCCCTCGACCTCGGAATGGCTAAAAATATACCTACATAATATTGAACGCTAACGCGTTTATTCAGTTTATACCAAGTTAAATACTTTTAAATTGCCTTTGATATGTTATTTTTAAGTATATGACTTCAAATTGTTAACGAGAAAGCATTAGCTAACGCTAGCACCAAATAAGAGTCGGTGACGCTAAAATCGAGTGTTTCCTAATATATTCTACAAACTCTAGCTGGCGCATAATATAAACGTTAAACCAAATATTAACAGCCATCTGTGGCGCCACAGGCGAATAGCATAGCAACGCTAGCCGTCAAGAGGGATATTCATGGATATGCTAATTTCTAACTAACATTTCCTAGTTTTCCCCTAGATATAAACTGGTATTGCAGGGGCGTACCCAGGAGGGGTGCAATGGGTGCACATGTAACTCCTCCCCCCCCAACCCCCAAAAGCTGAATGTCCGCTGACATGTTCATTACTTTTCTCCCTATGTATTTTTCTCTGCAAATCCTTGGAATGTTATATCACTTCTGAAAATGGCTATTATAACCTTAGTTTCATTTCCATTTCCTGTGCACCGACCCTGCAAGACCCCTGGTGGTTGCGTCCCTGCATTGGGGTACAATGCAAAAATAATAATACAATTACAGTAGGTAGAGATTAGTTGTCCTAATATGTATTCATTTAACCTTGAAAATTTTATATTGACTTTTTAATATAGTGTCGCGGCGTATTACAGTTTCCTACAGGATTTCCTATTACAACCGTATTGTCAATTAAGCCCATCCCCTTCTAAATACAGTGGGGCTGCGCACACACTAAAAATACTATAAATCACTCTACTGCATTCTTGGTCACTGCAATTGATGGTTTTCAACCATTCCTAAGAGAATTGAACAACAAAAGACACAGCGGCCATGTTGGAGGACGTAACAAAAGAATTCATTGACAATTCTTTTGTTAAGTTCCTCCAACATGGCCGCCGTGAAAACCATCAATTCCAGGAAGAAGGTAAACCAGCAGTAAGAATCATGTTTATGAGTATGTAGGCGAGTAATGCCTACCTACCAAAACAACGGTTTAGTCAAATATTTTAAAAAGCACAATTAATTAAGGTTTCCAGGAGGACACATCAGAAATCAGTTATACTATAAACTTTGTTCACGGCTGAAAACCTCTCGAATTAAAGGAATAAAACTGCTTCTTAATGTGTCCCTCGCTGTTCTGTACTTCTTTAGACGAAAAATTAGCGCTCTGTCGCCTCTAAGTAAACCAAAAATTTCTTCAGTTCACTGAAAGCGTTTTCGCAAGATTCAGGGATGAGTGAGTCATCTTTATAACTAATTTGCTTGATCTCTTGTGACTTCTCGTCGACATCCCCATCAATCTCCTGCAGTAGGCTTTTAATCTCATCGGCAGCGTAGATACTGCCGACGGGGGGAGGGAGGGGATCTTTCGACAGCTCATTATTTTTGACTTCAAGAGTATCATGAGCGTCACTCTCGTCTTCATCTTCCTCATCATCATCGCTCTCTACCAACACGGGCATCGGGTTAGAAACTGTAATATTGGGCTTTGAAGACTTCCCGGTGCTCACACTATTCGCAATACTGCCAGCATTCTCTACTTCTGCGTACAACGAGTCCGTAACCTCAAATGGTGGAGAGGCAATCGGCTTCTTAACCTGTGAATAAAGATTGCCTTCATTTTGGACTTCCGCCTCATAAGTTCCTCCAATAACATCATACGCCCCGATTTCAGACACACCAGACCCTTGGTCATTTCGAGGTAGAGAACCTTGTCGTGCAACCATTCCGTAACCAGAAACTTCGGGTTTGTTGTTTTTGTTTTGGAGATTTTTTCTTTTGAAAGACCCAACGGACTCGTAGCTTCCTGCAGCCTCATCCTCTAGCTTGTTGTCTGCTTTACTTTGACTACCGGACGATTCAATTTTGTCGTATACATTTTCATCGCCATATACATCATTATCCTCGAAACTTCGTTGGCTGGTGCTTGATGCTTTGCTGTCACTCCTGCTTGATCTCGATACTACTACTTCGTACCCATCCTCTGATACAGATTCTCGAATGCTGACCGCAGAAAATCAAAATTAAATGTGTTAGCGCGTTTGCCTTCTTTCATTTCACTAAGTTGCATTTCTTATACATGTTTTGGCCTGTTTGGCGCCAAGATACGAAGTTTATCTTCTGGTGGTAAAAACAATTCACGAAAGAGTGCTCTATTTGTCTGTATGCAGTGTATGCGCAAATGGTTGAATTGGATAGATGTACAGTACTGTCTGATCTGTTTGTCTATATGTAGTGTATGTGCAAGTGGTTGGATAGATGTACTGTCTGATCTGTTTGTCTGTATGTAGTGTATGCGCAAATGGTTAGATAGATTTACTGTCTGATCTGTTTGTCTGTAAGTAGTGTATGCGCAAATGGTTAGATAGATGTACTGTCTGATCTGTTTGTCTGTATGCGCAAATGGTTGAATTGGATAGATGTACAGTACTGTCTGATCTGTTTGTCTGTATGTAGTCAATCGTTCTGACATTGTTATTAAGTCCGCTGACAAAGGCGGTGCAGTAGTTGTCTGGCGTTCTGACCTGTATAAACAGGAGGCTTTACGTCAACTCTCTGATACTAATTTTTATTGTGAAGTGGATAAGGATCTTACCCCTGACAATCAAAAATTAGTTAAAGACACTGTTAACTCTTTCATTTCTGATGGCTCTTTACCTTCCACTGCTAAAAACCTTTTTGTTATTACTCCTCGTACTTCTCACGTCTATTTTCTTCCTAAGATTCACAAAGCTAACAACCCTGGCCGTCCCATTGTTTCTGCTTGTAGTTGTCCTACCGAACTCATCTCTAGCTATCTAGATTCTCTCATGCTGCCTATTGTTCAGTCTTTACCTACTTATATTAAGGATACTAATCACGCTCTTAGTATTTTTAATGATTTTCGCTTTCCTGATAACTCTTCTAAGCTTTTGTTTACTATGGATGTCAAATCTTTGTATACTGTTATTCCTAATGATGAGGGCCTTCGTGCTCTTCAGCATTTTTTCGATCTTCGTCCTGTCCTCGAGCCCAGCACTCCCACTTTGTTACGCTTAGCTGAATTTGTTCTTACTCTTAATTGTTTTTCTTTCGGTGATCGGTATTATCGGCAGATAAACGGTGTTGCTATGGGTACTAAGATGGGCCCTAGTTATGCCAATTTGTTTGTTGGTTATATCGAAAACCTTGTTTTTCAACAATATACTGGACCTAAACCTGAGTTTTTTGGACGGTATATTGATGATTGTATTGGTGCTACTTCTTGTTCGCGTAATGACTTAGATTCTTTCATCTCTTTTGTTAACTCTTTTCACCCTGCCTTAGACTTTACGTGGGAGGTTAGTGAAACATCAGTCACTTTCCTTGACATCTTGCTTAGTGTTAATGACGACCGTCTTAGCACTAGTGTCCATTACAAACCTACTGACTCTCATTCTTATTTACTCTACTCGTCTTCTCATCCTAAGCACACTCTTAACGCTATTCCGTTCTCGCAATTTCTTCGTCTTCGTCGTTTGTGTAGTGATGATCTTGATTTTTCTGTTAAATGTTCTGAGATGCGTTCCTTCTTCCTTAAGCGTAATTATCCTGCTCATGTTATTGATCGCGCCATTCGTAAAGTTTCTACTATTGATCGTACCACCGCTCTCACTCCTCACACTCGTCCCTCTAATGACCGCATTCCTTTCACTCTTACGTATCATCCTATTAACGTTTCCATTAAACCCATTGTTAACCGCAACTTTTCTCTGCTTGACTCTGATACTCGCACTTCTGCTATTTTCAACAACCGCCCTCTCTTTTCCTATAAACGTGATCGTAATCTCCGTTCTTTCTTGGTCAAGGGAGTTCTTCCCTCTAACAAAGAACCTGGTACTTTTCGCTGTTCTCGTAAACGTTGTTATACTTGTCCTCACATAGTCTCTCACACTTCTGTTGTCGGTCCTAAATCAACTGTTAAAATCACTGACCATTTTGTTTGTACCACTTCTAATGTTGTATATTGTATTAAATGTACCCGCTGTAATCTTTTGTATGTGGGCGAGACTGGCCGCGGTCTTGGTGATCGCATTTGCAATCATCTTTATGATATTCGCAATAACGATCCCACCAAACCAGTTTCCCGCCATTTTAATCTAGCTAACCATTCTCTTTCTGACTTCATTGTTTTCGGTCTTTCTTTGCTTAACGGCAACAATGATTGTCGCAAGACCAAAGAAATGCGGCTTATTCACCTATTGGGCACTCTTAGTCCCAACGGGATTAATGAACGCTTTGCTTTCAACTAACCTTTTCTTTTGTTTTTTGATTGTTTGTTGTTGTTTTTGTTTCCTTGCCTACCTTGCTCTCATTGGTTTCTTTTGTCTTATTCTATCATATATACACTCCTTTCTACCACTTCTTTCTCTTTTACTCCGACGAAGGACGAGCGTCCGAAACGTCAGTAAGTTTTTTCATCTTTTCACGGTGTATAATTTACCTTTTCATCATTACTGTTTGTCTGTATGTAGTGTATGCGCAAATGGTTAGATAGATTTACTGTGTGATCTGTTTGTCTGTATGTAGTGTATGCGCAAATGGTTGGATAGATTTACTGTGTGATCTGTTTGTCTGTATGTAGTGTATGCGCAAATGGTTAGATAGATTTACTGTCTGATCTGTTTGTCTGTATGTAGTGTATGCGCAAATGGTTAGATAGATTTACTGTCTGATCTGTTTGTCTGTATGTAGTGTATGCGCAAATGGTTACATAGATTTACTGTCTGATCTGTTTGTCTGTATGTAGTGTATGCGCAAATGGTTGGATAGATGTACTGTCTGATCTGTTTGTCTGTATGTAGTGTATGCGCAAATGGTTGGATAGATGTACTGTCTGATCTGTTTGTCTGTATGTAGTGTATGCGCAAATGGTTAGATAGATTTACTGTCTGATCCGTTTTGTCTGTATGTAGTGTATGCTTAAATGGTTGGATAGATGTACTGTCTGATCTGTTTGTCTGTATGTAGTGTATGCGCAAATGGTTGGATAGATGTACTGTCTGATCTGTTTGTCTGTATGTAGTGAAGGCGCAAATGGTTAGATAGATGTAATGTGTGATCTGTTTGTCTGTATGTAGTGTATGCGCAAATGGTTGGATAGATGTACTGTCTGATCTGTTTGTCTGTATGTAGTGTAGGCGCAAATGGTTAGATAGATGTTCTGTGTGATCTGTTTGTCTGTATGTAGTGTATGCGCAAATGGTTAGATAGATGTACTGTCTGATCTGTTTGTCTGTATGTAGTATACGCGCAAATGGTTGGTCATTATGTAGGTCTAGAATACCTGCTTCTTGCCCTTTTATTGGAGAAACTTTCCAGTTGCATTGCTTGACGAAGCACACTTATCCATTCAGTCAGCGACTGAGAAGATGGAGCAGTCTATCAAAGATTCAAATAGCATAATCGTATAGTGGTTCAAAGGTCCCTAGATAAACATGGCAAGAAAAAGCCTCCATTCCAAATTACAAACATTTACGAACAATTAGTCTCGTTTAAGTGTACAAATATTCACAAATACCAACGGTAAAGTAAAGAATGCACAACTTCAACAATACAAACACTTCGGAATGCCACAGACCTTCATGGGAACACATGAATATTCAAAATAATTCTATGCGCAATCGAGGGCAACCCTGAACAACATAGAAATTGAAATTGGAGAATTGCGGAGGCCTGACCATGCAAAGTGATCAAGGTATGTGCATGTACAGGGGCATATGCAGGGATGGGGGGAGTGGGGCAGGGAACAAAATGGCAGCTATTTAGAATTTATATGGCAATCTTTGTCTTTTCTCATAATGCCGCTTTGTTTTCTTTTTTTGGTTCAGCGTTTCCTGGGCTCAAACAAAATGGAGTTTTTTCACTGAGTTGCTAAATTTTGTTAGTCCTGGCTACATCCCTGATGTAACAGGCAATAGTTGACTTACGAATGTGTAGGTTCGAGTACTTGTATTAATCTGGAAACTGTTGTTTATCATCTTGAATGGGACAACACTTTTAACCTTTAGAAAATAGAGAGCAGATGTTAACAACTAGTGTGGAATAAAAACAAATGCAACTATGATTGCCTGAGATCGATATGTTATACTGGTTTTGCTGTCTCCTGATTGGCTAAAGAGTTTTTATCTTAAATTTTGTTCAAGTGGTTCTGGATAGTTTGTCCGCACAGTACTAGTGAGGCAGGGAAGAGAATGTAGAATTAAAGTAGAATTTTAATTATTATTTTCATGATTATTATTCTAGAATATTGGAAAGGATGACATTGTTTCTCTGTAAAAATAGTATCACAACTGACGATCATGTTCCCCTTTTTTTAACATCACTATTAGTGATATGGGACTGTCATTTTACATGGTCATCCTAGTCACCCAAGGCAGCACTTTTCCCTCAGGTATTTTTTTAGACTTTCAGTGTTGTTCTTGGCCTATATTGGGCTTGAACCCATGACTTACAAAAGAATGTGGCCATTAATAAGGCTGCTGGGCAGCAGTTCATTATCCTTATTTGTGTGCTTGCATGCACTCATCTAGGATTTTGAGTAGGTATATATAGTGAGGTTCACAAAATTAAGATGCACCTTTTTAGTGATTTTTACAGTCTTTTTCATGCTTAAACCTGTGAATTAATTCTAAGCTAGAATTGGTGGGGTTTGCACAGGCAGACCTCTCTCCTAATGCCGCTGGATACCTGGGGGGGGGGGGGGTACTCCCATATAAAGACTATACGGGGATGATCCGCTGAACAGGGTATGGTTTCTCGAGCTTCTTGTCATAAACAGATTATGCCATTTCACTCAAGTTCCAAGTTCTTCCTGAGTTTCCTGTCATATTCAGGGATTCTACTTTCATAGTGACGAAACTGGTTATTATGGTCGTAAAAAAACAATATGCGAGATGACATGATAATTGAAACAGGAACTCAGTGCAATAAATTATAACTTTTGTCATAAACAGGGTCCACAAATTTGATTTTTTTAAAAATCATAAACAGGGTACCCCTCTCAGAATCCCAGCAGAACACCCCTACCCAAATTCTGGCGGAGTACCCCACCCCCCTCCCCGGGGCTGGATAATGATCAGATCCACTGAATTGTAAAAGATTTAATAACTTTTTTTACCCTTGTCAGATCAATGATGCCAAGAAGATTCTGTTCCTGCAAATAAAAGAATACACAAACATATATATAGGGCCATAGTCAAGGGGGTGTCCTGCTGTGCACCGGACAACCCCCTAACACCATATTTTAACTCTCATGCTTTTTTGAAGTGATGTATAATATCTACGGTATATACATTATGTCATTTGACAACCAGACAACCTCCTAATGCCGTACTTAACTCTCACACTTTTTTAAAATGATGTACAATATCTACAGTGTATACATTACGCCATTTGAGACACCCCCCTAACAAATTCCTGGATCTGTCCCTGATATATAAAGTATTATTCTTATTTGACAGCAAATCAATATTATGTCAAATATATTGGCATGGCATTAAAGTTTCACACTAACTGCATAGTCATTCAACTGTAAATGGATAATTATTTAGTGTGATTTGAAGATCAACAATCAAGGGCTGCAGAGCACATTTAAGAGTGTTTGTCGGGCTTAGATTTGAAAATATAGCTGATGGTAGAGTGCAGTAATATAACTCTGTGTGTGTCTGTGTTGTTGTTGTTTTGGGGGGGGGGGGGGGACAGGGGAGTGAGACATGACAACCTAGTATGGCCCCTTAAGAACATTTATCAAACACTTATCGATCCACACATGATTTTTTTAAAAACTTAACATAGCAGGGCAGGCTTTTAAAGTAACACAGTAATAATTACCTGTTCATAACATGATATTTATATATATCACAAAGGGAATGCAAAGATCAATCAGCTGATTGATCTGTCATATTATATTAGCCACATAAAGCTTTCCAGTTATCCATGCATGACTGGAATTTATATATCAATGATTTCAAATACATAACTTATTAAATGGTATGCTTAGAACCTTCAAGGCTATATAGTTATAAATAACATCAAATGTTTATTATTAATGATAATAAATATAAATTTTAAAATGCAAAATGTATATTTTCTTACAGTAGTTTCTGGTGCTTTGTAATAAGACAGATCCTTTCCTTCCAGTATGAACCAACGCTTCCTGAAACCCTACACACACAATTAAAACCAAAGTTATTTCTAGCTTAAGTAACATTTTTGACTGTCCCTCTCCCCCAGGATATTTCAATTGTCTATTGATTTATTTTTCGAATTAGCGTTTTTTTTCCTACTAATATTCAAGGGAACCAAGAGATACTCTGGCTCTAAATTACCATATGAGCTTAGTCTTGTATGTAAGCAACTTTTTGTGCCATGTCATATGAAGCAAGAAGTATTTATTCATGTTCATCAATTATTTATACAAATAGTCTTTGCAACAATTTTCAGAATGCATCAATCAAAGTTAACTGATTAAATATCAATAGAATTTAACTTTTTTCCTACTTATGTTATAATTCTAATGGTTTTTTTACTTCGTTGGGATCAAATCTGAAGCGAAAGACAGAGTTGATTTTAGTTTCGTATAAGACAAGGGTTGAAGTTTGATCTCGCAAAGCGTCACGTTAAAAATATATATATAAATGACGGATTGTGAATTTATGTTTAATATTTGCGGTTCAAACGTGCGGAAATACTGTAGGTCTCCATCTATGGTATCTCGTCTACACTTGTAAACAAACTGTACTAATAAGATAAGGCAACTCACTAAACAATTCTAAAACAACTGCATTTCGATACACGAAACTATGTAAACAGGGCTTGAACAAATTTCAAAAGTTTCGCTTTTAAATTCATAATCATGCTTAGCTTTCTTATATCCATCATCCTACACAGATTGTCTTTTACGACAAGTAAGGAAATGATAGGTTTTTTAACTTATTCCAAGTTATATTTGTAGGGGAAAGTTTGATCCTGATGTGTGAGTATCGAAAGAACAACCAACCTCAAAAAATCTCTTTCCAGCCTTTTCCAATACGCCCTCGTAGTGGAGTCCTAGATTCTGATGCGAGCCGTTGGAATCCATTATCAGTACGGCGATCGCAAAATAGCAGATGATGTTAAAGATTCCAAATCACTTGATACGACAACATTAGAGGAAACTTTAACTGCTTCGCCTCCAACCCGGAAATGAAAGCTGAAGACTGAAACGGTACCAGGACTACTCGGCTATTGATCGGTTGTCTGTTATGTCAACCGTAACGAAATCAAAAGATTTCAGGGATATTTTTATCTATGTGCTTCAGCATTATTTGGTAAAATCCCCAATGAAACTCGAGAATACAACAGTAAATACTCTAAACTGACAGATATTTCTGGCCAATTCAATGACGGAAGTCTAAATTATCAGACCGGAAGTAGATGTTAAGGGCCCGTTTATTTTTTTATCAGGGACGGGGGTGGGGGGTGGGAGGGTGGAATTCTAGCAAGAGCCCATACAAGAAAAACTAGCCCCCTCTATATTGCTGTTAACATCTGCTGCCCCCCTTGTTCTATACCTGAATGGCCCCCCATTTTGACATTGATTCTTCTTCATGTGGCGCCTATAAGCAGGATTTTTTTAATCACATGCCTCCCCCTCCGAGATTTCCACCGATCCCCCCTCCGTGATAAAAAATGAACGGTTCTTAAGGAAATTATGACTTGTTCTTCCTTCAGCTTGTTTCCCGAAGGTGGCTGACTACTCTTCAACATTCGATTTGAACCCACGATGTGCGCGCGCTCAAAAACCGCTGAATAATGTTCACGATTTTATTGAAGAACCATACACGTTTCACAACTTCAAGATGGCAAAACCTATAAATTTTGCACGGGATCCGGTTTCTCTCTCTCTATTTTTTGTTATTTTCCGGAATAACAGGTAATATCCCATTATTTTTCAAAGTTTAAGACAATTCTGTTTATTAGAACAATGTAAAATGTCGTTGTTTTTTTGTGCTCAATTATTACGATAACTTGCCATACCATAGAACCTGAACAAAGTAACGTTTTCCATTGTCTACAATAGTTTATTAAAACAACTTCTATCAGTATTTTATAAATAGAGTGTACGTTACGTGTTCGGAGAAAATTACTCATGTTTCTTACTTAGTTTCGGTTTTATGATTTTTTTTTTGTACAGAGCTTGATTTTCACTATTTTTCTTCGAAAATTGTACGAACGCATGTCATTCCAGAGTGATTTATCTCAAAAACTAGCTTGAGGCACCCCAGTTTTCTTTGCATTTTTGAAATTAGCATTAAATTTCAGGTTAAGAAAGTTTCAATTTTCTGTTTATTATTTACCAAAGTAGTCAGCCACCTTAATAGAGTACAAACACTAAAAGTGTTCAACACTTTGCACTATTTAGTAGTTTAGTTCTATTTAGTCCAATAGAAATAAATCTCCGACCGACAACTTTAAAAAAAAGTTGTATACTGTATCATACAGTGGTCTGGCAGTTTGCCTAAAGTAGCTGGATAACCATTGACGAGTGTTGTTTGCTTTTCCAATGGGAATCGAATGAGAAAATAGCCATACATAGTCTCCCCGCTCCTCCGCTTTCAGTGTCGTCACGCAACGCTTTCTCCCCTAGCTACTCAGCGTGACGACACTGAAAGCGGCTGTGGGGGAGACTAAGCCATACAAGGATCACAGAGAAAATCTGTCGCAAATGGGTTCATCCACCATAAATGCTGCATTTTTCTTAAAGTGGTTGGTTAAAGTAAGATGGATAATAACTCTTGAGACAATTATCCTCTGAAAAAATAACATTCACACAAACACAGAACATTCCTCCTTTATTATTGATTATGTAAAAGTAATTCACCAAGCTTATTTTAATCGCTCAAAGTAGGATGGGGTAATTCAAAAGTATTAAGGCATATGAGGTCAAGGTTTTGAATATAGACACAAAACTAATTCTTGTTTTTCTCGGTTTTAAATCCCTTAGAACTAACTAATTACAACCAGATCAGATTACTGCAAGAGCCGTGTCCTTCCAATGAAGAACAAATTATTTTTAGAGTATTTTAACTACTCATACAGATCATTTCCTGTAAATCAGGGCCCAGTTGTCTAAAACCTACTTAGCCAGGGTTCTTAGACTAAGCTTAAATGTCGAACTTCACATGAGCCGCACCTAATTGCCCTAATTCACTATGACGTCACATCAAAACAATCTTCAACAATCTATTGTTTAAACGCAAAGGATCATGATCGTCGGAGGGGGTCAATTCACCGAAAATTGTTCTTAAACCCGTATCAATCCACGAAGAGAAGTAGAATAGCCAGCAAACGCTCAGAATATTTTTAGTACATGTTAACACATATTATAATATCTGAAAATCAGGCCATTTTAGATTAAAATGTTTCGCTAGGAGCAAATTTTGTTGAATTTTCTATTGCATTTGGCGATTCTATCCCCCACATAAACAAGCAGTGACGTCATAGTGAATTAGGGCAATTGAAACAATGGATAACATGACGATCTTCTTTGATGTTATTAGTTTCGGCTCATGTAATGTTGGACGCTTGGCGTGAGCCTAGCTAAAACACGTGGTAAACTTGAAGAGGTTTTCCGGGATCACATTACGGCTAGAATGCAGTCGTTTTACCCGAGAAATAATTCAATTTACAAGATTAAAATGATTACGTTGTTCTGCCATCTAACCTGACCGCTAAAAATAAATCATTTTGATTAGTGTCGTCATTCTCGCACTTTTTCACTCACTCACCCACACTAACACTATTTTGATGATATACGGAGGGAGGAAAACACGCTATCACGTGATCATGTAAAGCCTCTTTTACCACTAACCAAGCTTGGAAACTCAACCCCGGGGACTAAACTTGGAACATGTAAGTTAATGCGGAAATGAACTTTTATCAGTATTTGTTTACTAAAATAATGTCACTTAATGCGGCCCGCATTGGCAACTTATTTTAGATGTGAGAAGTGCAGCCAACACTCATCAAACCTTGTAACAAGAATGCAAAGGCACACAGTGCATGTGTCATGCCTCAGTACTGAACTCTTGTTCCAAAAATGTCAAATCACTGTGCTTTTCTTTGCACCATTTTCAACCAAGGCATTAGTTATAAACTTCAAGATAGCGATCGCTGCTTGCTAGTCTCGTTATTTTAAATTAATATTTCTTAAATAAAAATAGTATATTGACACCATGATATATCATGTGATAAATACACGGTAACATACACACATCTCTAGTCTACCTATACCTATAAAGCCCCGTTTACACTGGCGATTTTTGCGGCGATTTTTGCTGCGGTTTTTGTGGCAATTTTCGTAAATATGAAATCTTTTGTCTAATCCCGCCTTCAAAAAGGAACAAATCTTGGTATCCTGAAAAAAACTTTACAAGTAAATTCTTTACCATTATTTATTATGGACAAAATCGCCGCAAAAATCGCTAGTGTAAACGGGGCTTAAGTATCATGATTGTACGGTACATAGAATGATTTTACTCAGACCATCAAATAGTATACCTAGAGGTAAGTCGTTTTCTTTTGTGTCTATTATATACTGTAACTACTAGAAACTGTTTCACAGCCTGAGAAAAATCTTTCTAACAGTACGTGTGAAACGTAAGCTGTCTCATATTTTTCCATGCTCAATTATCATATTAATTGATGTACGCAAACTGTGAATGGTTATTGTAATAATACACTGATTTCATTTAACTCATGAATACTACGATACTAACGATAAGTGTCTAATAGTCCTAAGTAAAAAGAATTAAAACAACGAAGCTGGTCTATGCGCCGAATCGAAATATGGCGACCAATTTGAACAACTATTGTTCTGGACTGACTAGCCTCAAATTCATTATTTGTTATTGTATTTCGATTTGGCGTATTGAACGACCATTACTATACTACTTGTTCTATCTATTCCATGAGATAAATGAAATCATAGTAACATACAATCTACGATCATCTAGGAACGGATCTAAGGTTTTGATCTGTGAGGAGAATTCATTGATTTTCAATTCTCGGGGATGCTTTCCCCTTATATTTATGTTATAAGTGAACAGGAGGGAAATGGGTAGTGGGGATGCGGACTTCAATAACTAAGTATAGTTGGATAATAATAGTTCCTATTTAATTTGATAAATACACCCAATCAATAGCCAGATTTCGTCTTTATTTCTTAAGACTTTTTTTACATTAAACACAAACATCAAAATAAACAGCAATTCATAAAGTGAGAAGAACAACTGCTATAAATTAAAAATGTACAACTCCAAGTTTGTGTTTGTGTTGCACTTGTAAGTCAGGCTTTACATAGCCACGATCTTTAATGTTGTCTTATCTACAATGACCATTTCACCCAACCTTTAACTTATTTCACCAAGCATAGGAATAGGGAAAACACAACCCAGTAATCTTCCTTATACCACAGTGAAGGCGCAAATTCATTGTTAAACCCCAAAAGATAATTACACCTTTAAGCTAAAATTCAATTTACTTGTGTCTGATAGGAGTTTTAAACCCGCTGTATTTCAAATAGTTTGACGTCTGTGTCATACCAAATGGGAGGGTCAATGTTCCTAGGATAATTTAAACATACAACATAGGTAAATATGCAAGTTGTGTTCCATTACGGGAGCATGGAATCCTTGTTAATGTAATAGACCTTTCCTGAATACGCTTGAATGACCAAGAAACAATAACTGCAAGTCAAGTCCCCCAACCCCTCCCCAGGCACCTCGCCAAGGTCTGATACTCGGGGTAAGTTGAGGGTGGATAAATGAATGCATTTAGTCCAACCTCTATTTGGAGCTATTCTTTGGTTGGCCAATCAAGCAAATTCAGGAAAGACCTATAGAGACTTTGGACCATCATGTTATGACAGCCATAGCAAAAGAGTATTTTCCTATGGGAAACTGAATTTTTTTCATATAAATAAGTTAAGACTAGATTCAATGGTTCCTGCCTATGTCATGGCTGCCATCACATGATGGTGCAAAGCCTGGCTACTGATAAACAAGCTTCTTTAAAAGGAAGATGTCAGAACTTGTTCATCATGAAGAGTGAGTTGGAATATGTGTGTTTGGAAAACAAGAAATAATAAAATGATGTGAAACAGATCTGAACTAACCTTAAGTATATGATCCCCCACATGTAGGTACGGAACCACATTTGTGTACCACTGTTGGCCTAAAACATATGATTATGGTTAGCAAGTACCCTGCACAGTACAACATGATACAGTTTGACTGAGGGGATAAAAATTAAATATAAGAGATCTAGACTGCTAGATGTAGGAAGGAATGGTAGAGAAAATAGGGGAATGCAAGAACATGCAAGGAAGAGGTGGGTAGGGGATATACAAAATAATTTACGATTAGTATATGTAATAGGACTCCATGCTGTCCAATTAAGAAATAATTGGACAAGGAAAATTCCGAGGACTGACAAAATTGGATGAGGCCATTGGGGAGCATGAAATCCCATTACCTATTAATTATATAGCTGCCTAATTAATCCCATATCAACAAGCCCTATCCAATTAAGAAAATAATTGGACAGTTACCTATATGGGATTAATGAGAAGCTGTATAATTAATATCTTAATTATTATTAATTTAATATTTTATTATTTATTTACAATGGGTCCCAATGTAAACTACTGGTTTACCAGTAAAGTTCAAGCTCAAGTTCAAATCCAGTGGATGTTTAAATGACTTATTACTTTGTATTCCCTGTTGGGTGGTAAAGAATGAGAGCACAAGGAAGGAGGAGATATGATGGTGAGGAGGGTTCAAACATTACCTGGTATTTCCTGATCAGTATAGGATGTGGTACAGGAAGTAGACCAACGAGGGTGCCATGCTGAAGGAACTTGATGATTTCTGACTCATCTGTCAAACCCCTGCAGAAAAACAGTTTCTTAGCCTACAGAACTGTCATCAGACATTTAACATTCTATTCATTTTATGAAAAGATACTCCTAGCTGCTTGTGATTAATCATTCCAGGCTTTTCCATAGCATGGGTATGATGTGGGGACAAGTCATCTCCCTAGTACTGTGTATGTACAAGTAACTCAAATGACAGACTGAACATGATGTACTAAGCACATTGCAGCCACAGGAAAACTAGTGTAATTGTTTAATGACGAGGGCCATTTTCAGCAATGTCTTCAAAACGTGTTGCATAAAAGACTGCAGATGCTTATGTTCACTTGGTTTTCATTATCAATAACAAATTATTATGAATTACTTATCAATGCAGATCTTTTCCACTTGTGGGACCAGCACTTGGAGCATTCTCATGATAGTCTGTAATGGTAACTTCTGCTTCCATGACTGGACCTATCAATGTTAGTATGAGTACTTCAGGTTAAAATTCTGAAGAACAGTTTTCATGATTGTCTTATCCAAGCAATCTGATAGGATGAACAGTAATCTCATGATTCTCTGATTGGTTTAACACATGTCATCAATTCCATATTGGTCGGTTTACATACAGCTCTCTTAAACTTTAAGTATTGTTCCAAAACGAGAGACCATTGTAGTAATAAAAACAATACTTATACGGATGTTTTAATCTTAAGAGAGCTTTAGCAGCTGTGCAGCAGTGTATCAGTGCGCAGGCCTGCATGCAAATTTGAAATCCTATGGTCTTCCATAACATTCATTGTGAACGCTGTGAATCTTTTATTTAACTTTAGGGAGGTGCAATGTCTACTATACCTACCCATTCAGGGGTAGCTATGAATGATCCACTTGTAGTTACTGAAGCTGATCTTCCAATGGCCTTCTTCTCTCTCCTCTTGACACTAGCATTGGATTCAGCACTATAACGACCTTCAACATCACTAGTCTCTGATTCACTACCAGGATGCCGAACTTGGGTCACTGACACTACAAGCAAATGACACAGCAATCTAGGCATTTGTTCAAGCCTTACAGGACATACTTGTCAAAGGATTTTCAACAGGATATGGCAGTATTTCATAATACTTGGTCGCTATCCATATCAATCACTGTTGTTTTAAGTACAACATTAGTATAATAATATATAAAAATATTATACTGTAAACTATAATATAGTTACACAGCTAATGTCCTAGAGGTGCTAGGGGGTAAAGAGAGGGCACCATTTTTCTCAACACTTTCAAAAGAAAGGACATGATTATCTTGTAAATGGATTATTTCAATTTAGTGACACATAAATTTGAGCATTGCTGTATTCACACAATTTATAAACACATATTTAACATGTAAGAGTAAGAGATTGTTACTGTACATACTGTCAGCAGACATCTCTGGAAGTCCATTAGTATGATGCTCTCCTGAATCATCACTAGGAAAAACCAAAAATACATGAATAAAGTATGCAACAACAGCATCGGTTGCATCATCACCACCACCATGCATCACCATCATCATCAATAACAATAGCATCATCATCACCAACAATGAATCAGCATCATCCACAATGACTTAACAACAGCAGTACCATCATCACCACCACCATGCATCACCATCATCATCAATAACAATAGCATCATCATCACCAACAATGAATCAGCATCATCCACAATGACTTAACAACAGCAGTACCATCATCATCACCACCATGCATCATCATTATCATCATCATCAATAACAATAGCATCATCATCACTGACAATGAATCAGCATCATCCACAATGACTTAACAACAGCAGTACCATCATCATCACCACCATGCATCATCATTATCATCATCATCAATAACAATAGCATCATCACCACCAACAATGAATCAGCATCATCCACAAAGACTTAACAACAGCAGTACCATCATCACTGCCACCAATGAATCAGCATCATCCGCAATGACTTAACAACAGCAGTACCATCATCCCTGCCACCAATGAATCAGCATCATCTGCAATGACTTAACAACAGCAGTACCATCATCACTGCCACCAATGAATCAGCATCATCCACAATGACTTAACAACAGCAGTACCATCATCACCACCACCAATGAATCAGCATCATCCGCAATGACTTAACAACAGCAGTATCATCATCACTGCCACCAATGAATCAGCATCATCCACAATGACTTAACAACAGCAGTACCATCATCACCACCACCAATGAATCAGCATCATCCACAATGACTTAACAACAGCAGTACCATCATCACCACCACCAATGAATCAGCATCATCCGCAATGACTTAACAACAGCAGTACCATCATCACTGCCACCAATGAATCAGCATCATCCGCAATGACTTAACAGCAGTACCATCATCACTGCCACCAATGAATCAGCATCATCCACAGTGACTCAACAACCGCAGTACCAACAACAACAGCAACACCATCATCAGTATCACCCTGATAAAAAACAACAACAGCAGCAGCTACCTCATGACCAGCATCATCAACAACAACAACAGCAACACCATCATCACTATAACCATCATCAAAGACAACAGCAGCAGCTACCTCATGACCAGCATCATCAACAACAACAACAACAACAACAACAGCAACACCATCATCACTATCACCATCATCAAAAACAACAGCAGCAGCTACCTCATGACCAGCATCATCAACAACATTAAGTACCTCTGAATTCATGATCATTGCAAAAAATGATTAATAATAATATGCAGTAATTGAATTCAATATAATATTTTAGTAAATAAAAAAGTAGATAAATTTGATTATTATTACCATAAGATTGAAAGTTATCAATATCACTCAGTAATACTTCATTACCTCTGATGTTCAGTACTGCTTGTACTTGGAACACTGGTCTTTTTCTTTGGTTTCTGAATTGTAGCTGGGTCAGTAGGCAGGTTAGCAAGCTAATATAAAACATTATGGTTAAGACCTTAAATTTGACATGTTGAGTACCAATCTAGAAAAAGCACATTATGGCAAAAAATGATGTGCTAAAAAATTAATCACAGATTGTATTAATTCTGAATCAGTGAAAGAGAAACAGCACTAAGAAGATATTAGACTTTATTCAATTATACTGCAAATGCTACTGAGTTTAAGCACATCCAAACAAAAAGATATAACTAGCTAAAAACTAGTGTGAGCTGCGTCGGTGTTTCTAATGAAACAGTAATGATGAAAAGGTAAAATATACACCGCGAAAAGATAAAAAAACTTACTGACATTTCGGACGCTAGTCCATCGTCGGAGTAAAAACAATCCAAACAAGAAAAGTGACCTCGTTTTAAGATATTGTGCAGCATATTGTGTGGTGTAATCATATGCATTAGTGCTCATAATCTGATGACACATTATGAGTTTATCAGATTTGGATGTACATAATAATAACCCTGAGAAAAAGGTCCCTTCCTGGTCAACAGGAACCTCACATACCTGATGAAATATGTTACGTTTTCGTATAATTGCATATACAAGATGGGAGTTGCCTGGAATACAAAAAAAAATGAATGAAATGAATACAAATGGTGTTATAAAATCAATTATGTCAAGGTACTGTACATAATTATTATCAAAGCCTTGAAATGAGCTCACTGAAGTATTTATTAAAATGTGGGGTATCATTAAACCTAAACAAGATGAAGAAATCCAAAATAATGGGATGGGGTGGGGTGGAGGAGGGGTGATGGGGTCACTGTTACCTAAAAGTAGAAGAACCAATTCCAGTATTATTACCTAATATATCCACTAGGAGGCTTAGGAGAATTTGTTGCAGAAACCAAATTTTGGGTACTGGTATTACTATAAAACACACCTAGAAACTTCCCTCTTACAGAGCCCTAATAGCAAAGTACTATGATTTGTATTTATTGTAGCACCATGCCTTCAGTTCTCCTTCAGTGCTTTAATTGGTATTTAGTACATGCATATTTTCTTGACTTACCATCAAACTGGTACTGTATGATATTGTTAAAGATCTCTAGTAAAAAGAACACCAAATGATGATTGGTAGGGTTGGCAAACAGGAACCAAGGAGTAGAGAATGCCTGTAACAGACAACAAGATCATCACTTTAACATAGTTTATATATTTGTATTCATATTCAGTGAGAAGACCATTGGTTATTGTCTGACGGGTTGTTGAGAAGGGATAATCATGATTGATCAGTAGTCAAATCTATTACAAGATAGTAGCACATCAATCGGCATTAATTAAGCTGCTAGAAAGGTATCCCCTGGACTACCCCTTTGCATGAGACATGAGAATTTCTGGGTTTTTTTCCCTTCAAAAATATACTGATTGATAGGCCATGAATATGGAACAAGTCATTCAGATGGGTAAAAAAGATGTCTGATGCATAACATATAATTATTGAATATTATCATAATTATAATTTATGATTATTACCTAGTAAAGTGTAATGATCATATCATTACAGTATACAACAAAAAACCTGACCAAAAATTTTTTTTACCTCAAGTAAGTGAAGAAGTTTATTAGCTGCCACCATGGATAATGACTTGAGATAAGGAGAGACTATATGAGAGAGGGAAAAAATAAAGTGAGCAACAATAGTAGTGAGATGTAACATTTTTATCATAAACAAAAACTGCAAATTATTCTAGTAGCATTTTAGTAGCCTTCTTGCAGCTTAACTTTCTCTTGTATAACCCACAAATACGTTTGTCAGGGGGAAAAATATCAAGGACACTCACTTAGGTATCCTCAAACTTGTTATAATTCATTAAAATTATTCCAAAATGTTTAGCAGTATAACTTCAGCATTGTTGCATGAATTAATACCAACTACTAATACTTACCATTGACAATAATTGTAAGTAAGCAATCAAACAGGGGCTGTAATCTTTGATGTCCAGTGGTAATGATCTTGTGGAAAACCTAAAGAACACGGAAGTCCTTAGTTCATAAAAATTAAACAAATACATTGTATACTACTAGCAGGTAATGTAAAAAAAATTAAAATTCATGAAGAGAAAATTGGAAGGAAGTGGACAAGACAAATGTTAAGTGGAAAGGAAAATGTCATTAAATGAAACTGAGAAAACTAGAAAATGGAAACGTCAAAAAAGCTGAGGTGAAGAAAAAAATAATGTAGAAAGGAGAGACTATATATAGTCCTCACTGTTTTAAGGTAACAGCTACTGTAATACAATTTTGCTTTTGAATAAAGAAATTTTTGAAAGCTCATTGCCTTGTTCATTAAGCTTAAATCTATAATCTTCAAAGAAAACATTTTCAAAATATTGATAATAACAGAGGTATTTTGAAAAAATATTTTTCGATAGTTTTTGAGGCATATTGCTCCATTGACAGGAGCTGTCAACCAGAAGTCAAACAGCTCATGCAATCTTGAATGAGATGGGATGGAGATAAACAAGTTGAGAGAAAGATGCAATGCAGAGAAACAGAGGGATAAAAATTTTCAATATAAAAGAAAATTCTAGTTAATGACGCCATAATGCAAATGTCCTATAATAGCATGCATATTTTGTGACTTTCTTACATGATCTTCCATACACTGTAACTACTTACAATAACTAGGAAATCAGCATGTGTACCAGTAAACACAGGGATGTCCATGGGTACTCGCACAGAGTATGGCTTGTTTAATCTCACACCTGATATATCACAAACAAGAGATTACATAATTAAAATTAATCATTAATTGATGGTTTTCACGGCTGCCATGCTGGATGAATTTAACTTTGTCATTAGTCTCTCTTGTTATATCATCCAACATGGTCGCCGTATCTTTTGAATTTACATTCCCTTGGGAATGGTTGAAAACCAGCAATAGGTGTAGAACCGTTGAACCTTTGCAGTAAGTGGAAGCTAATGTTTGGCTCAATATAAATCAGGCACAATGCCAAAAATATCGATCTGCTAACATCTTAGTGAGTGAGTGAGTGAGTGACACAGTTGCATATTCATACATCTCACAATAACTCATTTCTAGGCTTCGCGTATATACGAGTTAAAAATGACATCAATATAATATGAATACCGTAATTAACAAGGTTAAACATAATTTCATACCGAAATTTCTTTCTCCACTCAGAAGTAAGAGGATAAAAACACCAATATGCATAAGACCAAGACGAGCTGAAAATGAAAACAGAATGGCATCAATGAATCCTACTGTCCAGAAATCTGTTTCCAAAGCTAAGACATGCCTTAACATATTTACAATATTTGCATGCAAGTTACTAAGAATATAAGCTACAGTATTATAATATTTATTTTTTGTCTAACTGGGTAATGAAAAGACTTTACTGTAGGTCCATATGTAGGCATAGGCCAATACATACTTATACTAGTAACATTAAGAATCAATCAACAGTGGTGCCTCACAATAGAGTCCACAAAGTGGGGGTTATCACTGTAAGGATTTCTTTACACCATCAATGAGTACTTTTTCTCATGTTCCTTTGATGCAAGCTGAGGTAACTAGTGTGGAGAGATGGTTGCAGGTCATCTGAGCCATGTTTCAGGTCTAACCATTTGTAGATATATGTTGCTATAATGCAAGGTGAGGTAACTAGTGTAGAGAGATGGTTACAGGTCATCTGAGCCATGTTTCAGGTCTAACCATTTGTAGATTCAAATACAGGCAGCACCTTCTCCTCAGTTATTGTAAAATCCTGAGTGTAAGTCCAGCCAGGAATTAAATTTGTGTCCCATGCTCAACCAATTTTAAATATAGTAGTTTAAAAATGGTACTGAAATCACAGAAATCTACACATTTTATCACTAGTTAGAATCTAGAAGTCATTGGGAGGAAAAATCCTTCTTCATTTAAACTTACATTGGTCTGATCTTGCATCATTAAGATGGTACAAGATAGGTACTAGTATGTCCAGCACATCACTACTTTTAAGGACATAGAACAAAAATTTCTGCAAATTAAACAAAGAACATCAAAATTAAAAATACACCTCATGCCTTTTAATCAATTCAAATTATAGGAATATAAATAATTAATATGTACATGTACAAAATAAGATTCCTGTGTATTTTATATCTATAATAAGTGTTTATTTTGTTTCAATTTGCTTGTTATTTGTCTTGTATTGTATTGTATTTATTTTGTATTGTACTTACCTTGTTCTGGTCACACATTTTCCAAAACAGAATCAACATTTCTTGATGAAAGCTGATCTTCTTACATGAATTAGGTAAATAAGTCTGAAACATTCAGCAATAAATTATAAAGTAAGTACAAGCCCTGCAAATAATAAACAAAACTTTTTTTTTTCTGTGCTCCAGGCAGAAAATGACATCACCCTGGAAGAAGTGTGAATAGAGGCATGAGCTGTAAGGCAAGTACTGTACTTCTCATGAGCAGTGCACTTCTTGAGTGCTTTCAACACTTTGTACTGTAATGTAAGTACTATATTACTGGAAAGAGCACACAAAAAAAGGAGTGGTTTTCATTGTATTTTCAATTATTGAAAAAATCTCTTCTAGTTTTTGATGTTGCTTTCTTATAATTCTGTGTTTGCTGCTCATGCAGATGGCTTTAGCAACTGTGCTCTCATCACTAAGGAAGCACAGTTCTCAACCAATCAGAGTGTACTGTAAGTAGATCTAAGCTAATGCCAAATTATCTTTACCTGGATCAGTGGATTATTGAGCAAATTAGCCAAACCATGAAGAATGAAGTGAAAATCCTGGAATACAAAAATGAGACAAGATCAATAACTACTGCCAATGCCAAATGCATACAAGATAATTCATTTTTTATTTTCATAATTGTGACTATCACACTCTAATATTAGTACACTTTGTTTCACAGGTTAATGAAAAGTCATATTGCCTTCTTTTTATTTTAATTCTTCTATTACTTGAATAGCGCAGTGCAGTCGTGACGTCATAACAACAAAGACAAAGGTGAAATTCGGACAAACAAACTTACAAGTTTACTTTCAGAAGATAATTTTCACAGCCGGTCGCAGTAGATCTTAGTTTACATGGGTTATTATTGTAACTTTAAGTAAAAATAATAAAATTGGTTTGTATAATCCTCGTAGCGGCTAAACAGAATGCAATGTTTGTCCGAATCTTTAAGATATTTTTAGAATCAGTGCGCTGCGCTATTGTTGCTGAAAAGCCTTTTCAATAAAGATGTATGTAAATGCATAACATGATATGCATACTGCTAAACAGACCTTTGCCAAAATGGAAGCCGAAAATTGAAATGAGTTAAATTAAAAAAACAATAGCAGCACTAGAAAGAGAACCTTTACTTTTAATTAGTAACTCTACAAAGATTCATTATGTCAGGTGTTAAAGGTGCTCTTTCCAGTGCTGGTATTGGTTTTTCTCTCAGTTTAACTCAACCAAATTTGCAGTCGCCATTTTGGCAAGGGGTCTATTCTTGACACATTGTTTAAGGCCGGGCACATCGTCACAGTACTGTAATTACATTAAAGAATTTACAGAATATGGATCGAAGTTAGTGTCCAATTTAAGACAAGAGTCATATATTATTTGGTGGTCTTCTTTGGACAAGGAATCTCTATATTTTGGCAAATATGGCAAGCGCTCCGTTTGTTTGGCCACCACATTATTGGTTTTACCTGCCATTTTACATGGCCGCCTGTTATGGTTGCTATGGGGTTGCTATGAAAGTCACGTGATGGTGCAAAGCCTCTATGGTGCATTGTTTTCTTCACTACAATGTAGACTTGCTAGTATAATATGTACTTACTTCTTCTCTGTGTATTCTTGACAGATAATTACAAAACAGATTATCGATTGGCTGCCCCTAAAAAGCATTAAAAAATTAAAACATTATTACATATAACCATTATTTGCCAAAGATGAAATGATTATTGGTGAAAGTTTACTGCAGAGCCACTTAAGTCCTCATGGTGGCAAAGGTAAAATATGAACTGGTACTCACCAAGCCTTTAGGCAAAATTATTATTGTTCTTAAGTATCATTTACAGACTACTAGAAATACTAGACAATACATCTGTTTTTTGTTGTTGAAAATTTATATAATTCTGTATTATTTTAAAAGTGGCTTTCATCAACATATGAGTCGCGCAAGAGAGTTTGAAATAGTAGATCAATCAGCATGCATGATTTTCTGGGTAAAGATACTAAAATGCAGTCACTTAGTAACTGGTTTGACAAAGACAGGTCTAACAACACTACACAGCAGGTAAGATTTCTTTTTGTTTTCGTGTTATTACAGTACTTTGCTTTGGTAAATTGTTTACATTAGTGCAAAAAATAACTTTCTCGGAAAGAAAGGACTTAAGCTTTAAATAACAGTTTGGTTTTGAAAACCATGGTACAAAAAGTTACTCTCTCTCTCTCTCTCTCTCTCTCTCTCTCTCTCTATTGAGTCATAATAATTATGACTATTATCAAATAATTATGACTCATTATGATTAAATTTTAGTAGCCATACATTAAGTGTGACATTTTAAGAAAAGACAATAATTGTGCAAGTAAATGTGAATAGATGAGTACCTCAAGTGGAAGGTCAGGCAACTCAGGTTCAGCATGTTGATTACCATTATCATGGTCTAGCAAAACAACAAGTAACTGGGCTGCAACCTCTACAAGAGGCTCCTTGAAGTCAGTAAACATCATATGGTTATACCTGAAACACCCCAGTCAAACCACACTGTTATTACAAGTAAGGAAAGGACCATTGAGCATCCTAATAAATACATTTTTATTATAAGGTCCACATCTTCACTTTCATTCACTGTTGTTCGTATCGGACAGGTGAGACAAAAAAGACAATTTGCTGACATTGACTGTCTATATTCTATTTCACCATTTGCTTCTAAGATAACTAACTGATCAGAATCTTTGCATCTCAATTTATTACACTTAGAACATAACTGTGGATATTGTTAGGATGTAGTACTTACGGGACACCATAGCCAACAGGGTCATATGAGCACACCGTGTTAAGAATTGAGGTGAAAAGAGGAAGGGCATGCCTGAAACAAGAATTTAACAACTTCAAGCTATGATTTATCAATGAATATTCAGGGTTAAAGCTCGAATATTTTGGACTCATGCTTGGGAGACTGAGCAATCAATCTCTGCAATTTGAGCATAAAATTAATATTACCCCTATTTTTTAGTATTACCAAGTACATTTAATCAGAAGGGACTGAACTATGATTTAATCTGAGAGAAATTATTACACATACTGTATTATTAGTTATATATAAATTATTGTGTTAATTTTGTGATTTTGGAGCCCTCATATCTGGCATCCAAGGCTAAAACGGTTGTAGTTTCTCTTACCTATTGTCTGAAGAAGCAAAGTAACACAACCATTTGTTGGGACGGCTGTGGTTTTCAGCTGTTGAGGGAGAACAATCACAACATGAGTAATGTATTTGTTTTTTCCTGGTGGAATAAAATAAAGTTTATTTCTATTTAAGCAAATTTGAGGGCATTTTTCGGGCACACCCTGTTTAAACACGTCAGTTCATTCACTGGCAAATGTTTTGATAGGCAAAATATCAGGAAAACAAGCTTTTCACTTCTTCAAACTTGTATAGTTCCAAACAAAGTCGGGTTACCCCAATTTTTTTCATAATATTGTATCTACTAATTACTTTACACATTTTCTCCAAGTTCAAAAAATCTCAACATTCAAAGTTTATTTTTTCCTAGATTCTCCATCTACTCAGTCCAAATTGCACGTGATCTCCAAATTTGTGGTTTCTAAAGATTGAAGTTAGTAAAAAGTTAGAGCTAAATACCATCCAAATTATCTCCAAATCTAGTGCAGTAACTCTCAATTTTTTTGGCTCTTCAATATTGACAAGTTAACAAATATCTTTCATCAGTGAAAGAATGAAAAAAGATTAATGTATGAACATGCATGAAATAATCATGCCTGAACCACTCTTTATGTTTATAACAATTAGCCTGCAGGTACAGTATTATCCTTATTCACAAAGAAATATTTTGACCTTTGTTATATTAACTATATTAACTATTAATTGCTAGTTTGTGCCCCCTCCCCCATAATGGGAGTTTCCTTTCATAAAATAATACCCTCACTCTTTATGTTTATGAAAATTAGCCCGCAGGTACAGTATTATCCTTATTCACAAAGAAATATTTTGACCTTTGTCATATCAACCATACTAGTTTGTGCCCCCCCCCCCCCGCCCCCCCCCCCCCCCCGCCCCCCCCCCCCCCCCCCCATAATGGATCCTTGTAATAGACTGAAATGGGAGTTTCCTTTCATAAAATAATACCCTCACCCTCTTTCTATAATAATTGAAAAAATCAACAATCCTAAGGTTTCAGAGAAATAATTCAACATATGTCTTGATGTATGCATTTAGGCACATGCAATAAACATAGTAATATAATACACATACGTGTGGGGGGTAGGTACATTGCCTCTGAGAAGCAAGTTAGTAGTAACTTCAGAAGTTCTCCACGGTTACACTCATACTGAGGGTTAGATGGTGGTGAAGTTGCAAATCCAACTCCTGCTTCCCAGATGTATTCACAACTGTCTATTGAAGACAAGTCTTCATGTTGTTCCTGATCAGTTTAAAGGTGTGGTTTGAATAAATAAATGCACAATCATCATAATATATTTTCAGATAAAATTCATATCTGAAATATTTACACTAAGGAAGGAAGGAAGGAAGGAAGGAAGGAAGGAAGGAAGGAAGGAAGGAGGGAAGGAAGTGTTCATGGTTCCACTAGAGTTTTTCAAGCAATTTGGGGGGAAATAATATGTTGAATATGAAGATTTCTGTATTTTTTAAACCTGTTATATCGCGCTTGCAAAGGGAACTGATAATATTCCAATTATCGTTTTTACTATTTTGGGCTACTAATTATAGACCATTGCTTAGTATCTAGTAAAACTAGTTAGATAGTGTACATGTTCACAAAGATATACAAAAGCTTGTTGTACAATACTTACTGGGCCAGTTTTCTTGTTTGGATGAACAGTAAATTCTGGGCAGAAACAAAGGTCCTACACAAGAAACAGCAACCAAATAACTGGTCAGTCAGCAGTAAAGATGACCCGCCAAATTATTTTTACATTTTTAGCTTTGTCATATCTTGTTACTGGCTCAACCTTACTGGTCAAAATGACTGGCAAAGATTTGAGCTTTCCAATTCTGGCCAGATATTGGCTGATGACTAGCCCTTATAAGCTAGCACTGATATAAGATAATATGAGAGTTATGTTTTTCTTATGGTTTAATTATAACTATTTGTAAGGTACTTACAGCAAGTGCATCTAACAGTGTTTGAGCAAGAGGTGTTTGGGATTCTGCTCCCTAAGAAAAGAAAATAATAATATTTGAAAGACATACATGTATTAGCTGCCTATTTGTTGCAAAGCTTTTGGCATTGTGTACCATGACATGGCCTCTCTACATGTATATTTAAGTCATGTGGAAATTATTTAAACATAGCTAAGCCACATGTATACACCTATTTCAAAAAATGTTGTCATTGCCAAAAGCAATAGCGATAGGTCATTCCAAATGAAAATGGTTTCGTTGAATACAAAGAACATGGAATCAGTCTCAACACCAAGGTCCATGTTCTTGACGAGAATAAGAAAAAGAAACTCAAGTCATCGCAGCTATTTCTGGATCTTGGAAAGACCTATCTCCTATGGCTTTTCCGCTATCACCTGTTGCCTATCGCCTTTGGCGATGACAGCATTTATTGAAATAAGTGTATACTAATACTCATGGTTTACAAGATGCATTTTAACTCACCAGATCTCCACCATTACCCATACCAGCTTCCTCTGCATTCACCTTAACGTGTCAAATAATAAGGTAACATATCAGTGTACATACAGAGTATTATGTTATTGATAATAACATATTATACTTATTATTTTTTTCATCCTTAAGGAAGTGCAGGTTGCATTTTTCTTAAATTCATGTTAGAGTGAAGGCATTACTTAACCCGTGAAATAAAAAAATACTAGTCAACGTACAATAGTCAAATAGACACAAGAGGAAACAATGGAAACAAGAAAACAAGTAAACCCGGAAAGCCAAAGATCATAAACCAAAGATCACAATGAACATGAAAAAATGATGTTAGACATTGCTATGACAACATCAGAACCCTTGGTATGCCATCAAAAATGTTTATTTAAAAAATCATAACTCAGGAACCAAACTGTGATTTTTTTTAAAAACTGGAATATTTAAACTTTGTATTGTAATCTTCTTTTTGACGAAAAAATAAAAAATTCTGTATGAGCTTAATTGTAAAAATCAATAAAATTTTTTCGGAATAGTTCCTTCTTACAGAATCTTTTAAATTTTTCCTTAAGTTTTCGAAAACAAACCAAAGCCATATGTAAAACTTGAAGAAATTTTACCATGCCCAGAGTTTTTTACTTTTTTTAGTTTGAACATTAAAATTTTTGAGGACAAAATTTTCCTTTTGCAAGTTCTACGTCATCAGACCTAGAGCGAGGGGCGCTCAAGAAAAAACTTTTCGAGCCTCCTTAAATGCCTTTACTCTAGTATTAGGTAATCAATAATCTCACTAAATTAGTTTGTATAATTAATAACGATTTACATACATGCCTTTTTTTGTTTTTGTTTTGTTTATAGTTTCCTTTTTTGTTTCTCTTTTTGTTTTGTTTACATGTATTTCTCTTTTTGTTTCATTTTTTTTCTAATAATGTATAATTGTAAATTTGTTGCCAACAAAAAGCAAATCTTCTTTCAAGATACAAACCTGGGAAGGAATAGTAGACCAGAAAAACCCTCTCCAGTCAGGGTCTTCAAATATGTATGGTATAAACCTTGTAAGCAGGCGAACACAGTTTAACACTGAAAGACAGTTAATGAATGAAAGGTATTATTATTATTCAATAGACCCGTTTCGAATTCCAAATTACCGCTGTGTTTCTTGATTACAGACTCATTTGCACAAGGTTAGCCTCGAGTTTGTGCAGAATATTCATGCATTCCAGTCACGGCCTGTCGAGTTTCAAAGTGTTTGTATTGTTGAAGTTGTGCATTCTTTACTTTACCATTGGTATTTGTGAATATTTAAACACTGATACGAGGTTAAGCCTGTGTAAATGAGTCTGTAATCAAGGAACACAGCGGTAATTTGGAATTTGAAACTGGTCTATTGTAGTCATTCAATAAGTATTATATTATTAGTGTTAACGTGAGGTCTATTTAAGTCAACAGCATTAAAAGTTACTGCACCTTGTAATTGTTCCTGTGGAGATGGACATCCTGATAATGTTGCTCTATGCAGCTTATCAACACACTAAAATAACACGAAGAAAAAAATCAATTTTGATGATATTTAAAATACTATTATGATAAAATACTATGTATGCCTGATGCACTTTTCAAAGTGAGCCTGGGAGCAACTCAAACTAACTAAAAGCAAAATATTACAGCTACACCATCCCTGTGAGGGGGAGTGTGAGATTCTCTACTTTTAGCTAACACACTAGGAACCATAGCTAGCCCTAGGAACTATAGACCTACCAAAATAATTGTAGAACAATACAAACCATAAACCCGTGACATTAATGCAAATGCAAGCAATGCAATTACTACAGTATAGAACTACATGTACAGTAACACAAACTCAAGAACAAAAATGATTTTGATGTACAAATTGTCTTGTATATCTTAATTTGCTTGCATTTCAACATGTGAACAGTGACTGCATTGCATTTTGCATTGCTCAACTTAACAATTTTAAGAATAATAATTTCAGTGGCAGATCCAGGATTTGAAAATGGGGGGTCCAGGAATGTTATTTTCTCCATTTTAGAGGGAAACATGGAACTACCCCTGGATCAATCATATTTCATGTATGCATGTACTTATTTGACAATATTATATTTAATGCAATTTTCATAAACATGTAAACTCTGTGTCTGCACGCTGAAATTTGGTTTTTCACTGCTGTCAATCAAACCTAATCAATCGGTACCTTTCATATTTTTGACTGGCATCAGCAAAAAATCAAACCTCAGTTTGCAACTTTGAGACGAAGAGTTTGTATGTTTGTGAGAATTGCAGTGATGGTAATTGAATTGTCCCATCACATTAACAATCATAAGAAATTGATTGGCCCTCTTTAGACCAATTAAATTACAAAAGATGTAACATAAAATATTTTAAAATGTATGTACATAAGGGATTTGGCAATATTTGAAGACATCTAGAAAGAATTATTGATAAGTGATTTTAGCCCTGCAATCATAATAACTGATAAATGATTATTATCAGTAATTTGCTGGAAGTAATTCCTGCAAAAGATGTGAGAGAATTTTAAAAATATAAGAAGAAAGTCAATTTATCAAAGAACCAGAACAGAGCAGCTAAATAATTAATAACACTGTAGTTTTGTTGAATACTTTGGCACGTGTTGTTTTATCTCGTCAATCGATTTGAAATTAAGTTGATTGACAGAACAGAAATAAATTCGAGCATATTTTATAACATGAAAAAATATGTTGAAGACCCTCTGTAAACTTGATTCTGATTGTGATTATGGCGTACTCAGTAAAGATGATTTATTATTATTTGATACATTTAGTACTAACTGTAGACTTTTAATTTTCCCTCACATACCGTAAACATTTGAACCAGTTGCTCCCGTATTTACATAGTAAAGCTTTACCCTCTGCTATGAACTAACCGGGTCTAATAAAATTCACTTTATATTCTAAATATAAAGATATTCTTATTGCCTATTTATCTCTCTATTGTACAGGTTTTTTCTTTCTTTAATGATAAATTATCTCTTGGATCAAAATAATTGTCGAAAATCGCATTTGACCGCAGTTGGACATCATCATAGCAGAGTTTAATACAAAACTCACGAACGGCAAGCTTTTCGTCTTTTGAAAATAAAAAATAAAATAAAAATTATGCTAAAAAGATGTTTCATTTAAACGTAAGGCTAGACAGTGAGTGTCTAGGAATTATCGTTTGGATTTTTTTTCCAGCTGACAACACCATAACAAGAAAGCGCTCTTACCTTGCAGCAGAGTGTTGCAAGGTTGGTGGGGTTTTCGTCTCGTAAGTTCCGTATTTCTGAAGCAGGGATTAATGTGAAAACATCACTGATAGTAGCAGCTGATTCAGACCAGAATTGATCCCAGAAAGGATCATCATTGGCTTCCACAGCCTGAAACAATAACGAAAAAACTACAAGTAAGCTTACATTGTCAGCCAACTTTGATAGCAAGCTACTAGTCCACTTCGTTTTGCAAAGCGTCGTATTCGTTCTTATATTAAAATAAATGTGCTTCAAAATTGTTTATACATACAGATTTCTTAGTAGTCAGTTGTACCACGGCCTTTCTAAAGTTCAGCTTACTGTCTGAGCTTCCCATTTGCAGGCCGTAAAGATGTAATGTTCACTTTGAAGCAGGACTTGCTCATCCGCCATTAACCGCTTTGTTGTGCCCACAACACTAGTGCGCATGCTCACCGTTCAAGTGGCACCCAGTCCCCTATCTGATCTCTGGTGAGTGGGGAGGGGCATGCTCAGCAGTATCACGGGGACTATCACGGTTTTAGTCACCATTTTGACGAGCAGAGGCAAAGATTTGCGGAAGACGCGATTATGAAATAAATGAAGGAAGGAAGGAAGGAAGGAAGGAAGAAAGAAAGGATGGAAGGAAGGAATGATGGGTTCTTATATAGCGCATTTCAAATATCTCAATGCGCTTCACATTCGTAACCATCATGTGCACAGTTTGATGCTATTTTTAAAACATACCACCAGCAAGCCGAAATGAAAAGAAGCACAGATATGCTATAGAGTCTTGGAAGTTGAACAAGCTAATTTTATCGGCGCCTCATTTAGTACGTATTAACAAGAGAATACTATTCTCTTGTTAATACGTACCAAGAGAATATGAAGTAAGAGAGCATATCCCTGTGACCCATGAAAGTTTCTTGAAATTTTATTTTTAGCTCCGCGCGCTAGTCTGAGCTATTTTAGCATGCGCTTCATGATTGGTCAGATTGTAGTGACGTCATAGGTACACAAAAGATCGGCAGTGACAAAGCAAGCTTCACGCGGTTGACAAACCAAGAACCAAACTTTATTCAATTTGACGAGAAAATGTGTTTAGAGGAATTCCTTGAGAAATTCTGAAAGGTATTTGAAGGAATCCATTATAACAGCATATGTAAAAAATACTCAGCTGAGACAACATCATTCAAGCTTGTTTTTAAATCAAAACAATGGTCGCTCGATTGAGACTCAATCATCTTGGAGCACAGGTAGCCCAAGCTTGGTTTCTGTGGTGTCCTGTTATAAGGAAATTTAATTTAATTTAATTTAATTTACAGCTTTTATGACGCATTTCGCTACGCCTCAATGCGTTTACAATGTGTATCACAAATAAACTATAATTAAGACGTAATAATTATAATATATATATATAGATAACTAGACTAAAATGTTATAATAATGATAATCTAAAACAAATTAATTAATATATAGCTAATATAAAAGTATGGTTAAAACAATATAGGGTTAAAATTAATATAGCACAATAATCTGTATTTCGTAAGGACGCAATAGATCAGTCAAAAGCTTCTTTGAAAAGATATGTTTTAACTAAAGATTTAAACTGTTTAACAGTCTCAACATTTTTTATTATTTCTGGTAGGTTATTCCAGAGCTTAGGCGCAGCGATAGAGAATGCTCTATCGCCATAAGTAGATGTAAATGATTTAGGAACTATCAATAGCTTCTTAAAAGCAGAGCGTAAAGTGCGCTTAGGTGTATAAGATTCTAATAAACTGTTTAAATATGTTGGTGCATAACCGTTAATAATCTTAAAAGTAATTAGTAAGACCTTAAAAGTTATTCTTTGCTTAATAGGCAGCCAATGCAATTGGCGTAAAACAGGAGTTATATGTTCTCTGCGCTTAGTTTTAGTTATTAGTCTGGCAGCTGAATTTTGCAAGCGCTGCAACTTATTTAATTGCTTTGTAGGTAAACCATGCAAGACGCTATTGCAGTAGTCTAATTTAGACGTCACAAAAGCATGTACTAGGCGTTCTGTGCTCGTTTGATCAAGATACTTCCTAATTCTACCAATATTTCTAATTGCTAATGAGGCTGTGCGGCATAGATTATTCACATGACTAAACATAGTAAGATGTCTGTCAAAAATAACTCCGAGGTTTCGTGCTTCCCCATTAATTGATATGAAATGTTGACTAATACTGATACTAGAAATAGGAGCGTGGTTTGAAAAACGAGAATAAAAATGAACGATCTCAGTCTTAGAAGGATTGTTACTAAGCCTATTTTCTAGAAAAAAGGACTGAATGTCATTAATACATAGTTCAAGATTGTTTATAGCAGAATGTCTATGATCAGGATTCATTGTTAAGTACAGCTGAGAGTCGTCAGCATACATCATGCAGTCAAGGCCATGAGATTTAATTACTTCTTCCAAAGGAGCAAAGTATAAGATAAACAGCAGTGGGCCAAGCACCGAACCTTGAGCTACGCCGGACTTCATAAGCTGAGGACTGGACTCGGCATTTCCAAGTACGACTTTCTGAGAGCGCTCTCGTATGTAAGACTCAAACCATCGAAGTACTATTCCTGTAAAGCCATATTTGTTGTTCAATCTATTTATTTATGTAATCAATCTATTTATGTATGGGGAATCATCAAAAATTTCAATAAAATCATCAAAACGTGAAATAAAGCCTCGAAATTTTACCCTATCATTGAGAAATAGCACTTCTTTCGCTCTGCGTGGTTATTTTTTGAATTTAGCCCGTTTTAAGGATTTTTTCCCCCACCAGTAAGAAATAAGAGATTACTGGTGGGGAAAAAAATCCTTAAAACGGGCTAAATTCAAAAAATAACCACGCAGAGCGAAAGAAGTGCTATTTCTCAATGATAGGGTAAAATTTCGAGGCTTTATTTCACGTTTTGATGATTTTATTGAAATTTTTGATGATTCCCCATACATTTCCTTATAACAGGACACCACAGAAACCAAGCTTGGGCTACCTGTGCTTGGAGTTGATTGCAGTCGGTTGAGACTGTAAGTTATTCCACAATTCTCCACCTAAACTGAAATACAGTTAATATTGCTGCATCCCAAGAACACGTACTTCTGACCTGAACTTCAGTGTTTTCAAAATGACAAGTTATCTAATGGATATCTAAAATGAAGGTAGATTGGACTCGTTTACGAAAGAGCCGGATTTTCGATTAACAAACTTGTTGAATTCACCGAGTCAAGAGTTTAAAAAACTTTAAACTTGAGAGAAAATTTAGCATTTACTGTTGGAATCAGTTGTTTACCAGTAAAAAGAAGAGGTTTTAAGATAGCTGAAAACAGTCAAGCTGCTCGGAATAGAAGAATTAAACATAAAGGCACAAATACGCCGAACTGAGAGCATCTGGCAGAAAAAATCGCAAGTAAAATGCCCTTCAATCAGGTAAAAATAATCTCTTTTTTATTAGTTTGAATCCTCAAATACTAAGTTTGATTCACTTTTTGTACCTCGCCGATATTGTGATTGTATTTCTCAGGGCTGTCAACCCCCAAGATATTCAAATCTGGAGAATTGATAGGGAAGGGAAATGACGTCACAGCGCGTCAAAAAGCGCGCGAAAAGACGCCTTTCGCTTTGTAACATTTGATGTGATTGGTTTATTTCTGACCAATCAGATTATCGCATATATTACAATAGCCTGCTTGCAAGAACAGTTTATGAGGAACGTTTTGATTTTGTTAGCGATGTAAAATGACACAAACAACACAAAATGGAATTTTAATTATGGTTGTGAAGGTTGAGTCTCACAAGAAATGGTCAGCTTCGGCAATTATCCGAGAGAATTGAGACTCTTATCTGGAGACCGGGAGATACGGTCAAAAATCTGGAGACTCCCGGTTTATCCGGGAGAGTTGACAGCCCTGTTTCTATTGTCTGTTTGGGACTTTAGAAGTTGAAAAGTTATGAAAAAAAATACCTGAACATTGAGGCGGAGCGAAAATTCAAGATGCAAAATTTGAAAATCTAATAATTGTGAAAAATCACTTCAGTGCCTCTTGTAGTTTTTTCCTCTGTGAAAACAGAAAATTTTCTTCGGCACATTTCGGTGCAAATAGTTTTTCTGATTCGTGTGTGAAACAAAATACTGGTCTTGTTCATTGTCTTCTTAATTACTTTAACTTAAACTTTATTTACTATAGAAAACACAACGGTAAATGCTTTTTTGGCTGTATTCACTGTAGGTTTTTCGCTATTTTAATCGTATTTTTTATTGCGGTTTCCTTCCCCATGGCGTCTTCGCTGTTTTAAGCGCTTGTTCGTATGTGACTGAAAGCCATCCTGATTTGATCTTTTTCGATGTTCTTTTACATCAATTGCTAAGTTAAAGTTTAATTCGTCCATGAAGAACACATGATACTTTAATCATTTCAACTTTTTACTAATTTTGAAGGCATTCTTCTCGTCGGGAACTAAACATTTTTCGCTCGCATGGAAGTCACTACAACTCTGAGCAGCAATAAGGGATCGCATGTTAAAAATAGCTCAGGCTTGCGCGCGCAGCTAAAAATAGATTTTCAAGAAACTTTCATGGTTACAGACCCATGTATGGTAGATGTGCTCTCTTACTTAATATTCTCTTGTACGTACTAAACTGTGCACATGATGGTTACAAGGCTATATAGGGGGGATTCCTTCTCTTAGTTCATTTTCTCTTGCCTCCATTGGGGAGTAAATGTTTTGAATACCCTGAATGAGCCTTTACTTTACATTAAATACGGACAAACTATACATGATGTTATCACTAATGATGTTTAATAAGCATTTCATTGATATCAACAATAAGATCAAGATTGTGATTGTGATTTTGATCGTCACTAGTTTACAACTTTTATTGGGTATCAATCAGGAAGGAAAATTACAGAATCAACATAATACCCAAATCGGAAAGTGCGAACGGGACTCTAGGTCACATGCTAGGCATTTCCTTTTGACTAACGATATAAATCAATAGAGAATTGTCTTGGAAAATTAATACAGTTGTATTAGTAAAAACTGATAACTAGTGAGCCGAGAACGGCCAAAAAATAATCAATGGAGTTCAAACAAACAATTAAAACTGCCTGGGGTTCAGTTATTATCGAGTACGATGACAAGGACACTTAGGAACTAATGACCATGTAAATGTAAGATCAACATGAAATGTGTCCTCAAGCAAAGATTTTTGTGATAATCTTCACTTGTCGTTATTCTTGCTATTAAAGTTTAGAAAAAATGCCAACCGCCTTATCAGCCAATTTTACCACATCCACTGCAGAACCCCAAGACAGATAAATCCCGTTTCCAGCATGTCCATAGTTATGGATTAGTGATGCACATTCAGGGTCGATCTCATTACGGATCTCATCCTCACGAGCTGGGCGTAGTCCGGCAATGACTTGGTCCACATCTTTATAATCAAATGCTCGCAGCGGAGGAAAGAAAGCCTTGGCGTTGTCAAGCAGTCTTCTGGGAATTGCATGGCTCATGTCAACACCTGTCAGATCAGTTTCGTGCTCTTCAACGCTACCACCAATCCAGATACTGTGGTCTCCTGCGGAATAAGAAGACAAGCCATTACATATGTAGATATAGAAATGTATATTAAATGTATATGCACTTTGTAGATTGAATGGATAACGTATTTTATGACAAATTCATTTCCTGAAGATATTATGACGAAATCAATGTTATGTTATTATTATTTATTACGAACATTATTACAAATGCATAAATCGTTAATTGGCAATAAAAGTCAGTTATTTTAGTTTCGTTGAAGAAACGTTTAAGTTTACAAAATCCATAGCAACCAATAAAGAAGTTTTGGATTTAAAATCAATATTCTTTATTTAATCGTGACGTCATAGACCAAGTAAATGTTTTTGGGCCACAATCGTTTGGTGTTTTTTTGTTTCGCTTTTTTATTGGTCGGGAGCCGTGGTAATGAGAGGACAAACCAACAAATTACGTTAACAAATTACGATTTTACCATAACATGGAAATTTCTCGCGCGCTGATTGGCTTAGAACCATTGTCGATTAGAGGCTAGACCTGCTTGTGCTTACGACATCCGTCACGCGCCCACTGAGGGAGCGGATGTTACGGCGTTTTCAAGTTTTTTACTTGTCTTTTTGTTAATTTTTTTCGACTCGCTGCGCTCGTGGATCCACCACTGGCTAACCACTCTAATAAATGAAGGAAATACTCTATTAAATGAAGGAAATACTAAATGGTGTCTTGTCTTTGTCTTTTTATGCGCGCGCGCTATCGATTTTTTGTCATCTCCCCTACTCCCCTTGGTAACAATTTTGTTTTTCTTCTATAATATACTGTACAGTAGAAAAACAAAATTGTTACCAAGGGGGGTAGGGGAGATGACAAAAAAACGATAGCGCGTGCGCATAAAAAGACAAAGACAAGACACCATTTAGTATTTCCTTCATTTAATAGAGTATTTCCTTCATTCATTAGAGTGGTTAGCCTGTGGTTTCTACTTGAGTTTGGATCATTTTTGAAGTCATTTCATGTTCGATTACAGTACATACCCATAGAAAACTGACTTCGATTTATTAAATCGCTCTCGCATGAAGCCAGAGCGTGCTTGAAAACGTTTCTCTTTCATTTTTTTGTTTGTTTTTGTGGGAAAAAAAATCCGATGTTTTAGCGGGGTATGCCGTCTCTTTCTACCACGATGACTTCAAGCATAATTAAGTATAGTTTAATAAATAAGCAGGAGTGTTTTATCAGGTTTAAAACTACAAGGCGTAGCCGAGTGGTTTTAGACCTGATAAAGCACGATCTGCGAGTTTATTGAACGACTTCAAAACTTCATGAATAAATAATGAGCATTTAGGGTTCTTATTCGTGCCATGCTCTTGCACTCTTTTGATCCTTTATAAAGATTTCAAAATCTTTATATCAAGATATCCATGTTGAACCATTATCAGGTATAAAGATCCATGCACGTGATAAACAACCGGAAATTTGTTAAATTATTGCTATAAACGTTATTCTTAATACGTTTTAGAGAAACATGATGTGACTCGATGTAATGTGCGTTTAGGCTTCGTTGGCTATGAGGCTCGATGTACGACTTGCTTTCGTGGAATAATTGTTAAATATCCAAAACGGTGCGATTTCTTGTCCGAAAGTGATTTACCAACAACTTTGGATAAATTTAGGAACTCAAAATAGGCAAATGAACAACTTTTTCAAGACGTTAATCGGAGCTTTTTACTGGGTTGCCTGTGGAAGTCCAGTCTAAAAATACTTGCGTGTCAACGTATTTTCCTGCTTTAGAAAATGCCAAAATTGCGCAATAGTACCTACGGGTCTTCACGGCACTACCCAAGAGTCATTTGCGGGCATATGAGGGCCACTAGTTTATCGGTTTATAACTGTAAAGTGCTTTTACCCTCTTTAAATAAAGTTATTATTATAATATTATTATTATTATGGTACGGAGATTCCGTGCAAAGTCTGATTTATATTCAAGTGATAGTTGCTAATCAATGTCTAACTTATCAAAGTGATTGATTGGGGGTGGGACTGCGAATGACGTGTCGGAAATTAATAAATGTCTTCGCATGGTCTTTTTTCCTTTGCTGCTGAAATCCAAGGCTCAGTGCAGGATTGGGAATTGCTCGGGTGTCTTCGACCTTCATTTCCCCGTGGTAGATAGCTTTCACCTTGATTTTTTTTTTAAAGTCATTTTTTTACTTGCAAGATTTTTACTTGCAATTTAATAATACTATCCCTATAAATGGTTATAGAAAGCATATAAATAGGTTTTTTCGAGTTTTAAGTTTGATTTGTGTTATCGCATGGATTGAGCTATCTCCTACCTCCTACCTCCTACCTCCTTCCTCCTACCTCCTACCTCCTACCTCCTACCTCCTACCTCCTATCTCCTACCTCCTACCTCCTACCTCCTACCTCCTACCTCCTACCTCCTACCTCTTACCTCCTACCTCCTACCTCCTGCCTCCTACCTCCTACCATCTACCTCCTACCTCCTACCTCCTATCTCCTATCTCCTATCTCCTACCTCCTACCTCTTACCTCCTACCTCCTACCTCCTACCTCCTACCTCCTATCTCCTATCTCCTAAATCCTATCTCCTATCTCCTATCTCCTATCTCCTATCTCCTATCTCCTATCTCCTATCTCCTATCTCCTATCTCCTATCTCCTATCTCCTATCTCCTATCTCCTATCTCCTATCTCCTATCTCCTATCTCCTATCTCCTATCTCCTATCTCCTATCTCCTATCTCCTATTTCCTATTTCCTATCTCCTATTATCCTTATTCATAACTGTTGCTGTTGTTGTTGTTGTTCTCGTAACATATATGAATTGGTAAAGACTGCTTCTTCCTACATTGATCAATGAATACACATACCTCTTGGAATAATATAGATGTGCACATTGCTGTTATCCTTTCCAGGGTTCAAAAATATGGCGTGATGAAAAATAATGGAAAAATCCAGTTTAGGCATCAGCACACCATCGTTCCTAATTTTCAGCACATAACCTAAGAGATATAAGAAATTCAAATTAATATGCAGGAATGAAATTGGTGTGGGGTTTCCCTGCCAATGTGGCGAAGTTTATAATAAAATATATACTTGTAACCCCACATACACCTAACAAACATACAAGTCTTGATATGTATCAACGTCATTTCATACAGATATACCCAGTCAATTAAAATCATCTCATATTTTATTTTTATTGCTGGCTTTCAATCATTCCCGATCCCAGGGGTGTGAAATAACAAAAGACACAGTGGCCAGTCTTTTGTTAAATTCATCCACAATGGCAGCTATGACATCATGTGCAAACGAAAAATAGCGGAGCTTCCTCGCGGGCCGAATGGTTTACCATACTGGTAAACCATTGATTGATAAACCATCGACATGACTTTTTGTGCATGGCTAGATTACCTCACTTCCGTCCGTCCGTGTACACACGTGCACGACAGGGCTACGTTTGATTTCAAAGTAACACTACTCGCAAATGTACAGAAAAGTATTTTGGGACAAATTTAAGGAAAGAACAACAGACATGAAATTTTTATGTTGTCAAAGATGGATAAAGAAGTAGTGTTGTAGAATGTGGGGGCTTTTTAGTTAACAATCCTAGATTTTTTACCGCTTTAGAAAAAGTTTTGTATAGGTACCTTGGTGGGCTGGTGGGTTGGTACGTTGGTGGGTTGGTTTGTTTTTGGATTTGATGGGTTTGTGGGTTCGTAGGCTAGTAGTTTAGTAGATTGGTAGGTTGGTGGGTTGGTGGTTTGTTCGTTCTGTAAGAATTTAATTTCTTCATGATCAGTACCTCTGAGGGGGGAGACTTTCTTGTCGTCTGCCAACTCTCTCGCTGCCAGACCCGTACAATTAACAACTACATTAACATTGTACTTCGCCTTGAGATCTTCAATTTGCCCTATCAGTTTTCCTTTTATTTCACCATTGGCAAATTTCGCCCCTTTTGCTCGGCACTAAGAAGGGAATGAAAGTGAAAGTAAGAGATTTTAGTAGCATAGAGTACTAACTACATAAGGACTTTAATTGACGAGCCTCCAACCTCGTACCCAGAGTCTGCCTTTCTTCTGGCCTGCGGCGAAGAAGGAAGACTCTGGCATAATCCATTGTTTGAGATTAATATTTCTTGAACATCCGGTAAAAGAGCGCATGTGTTCAAAGACTTGCCAAAATTTAAAATATTTTTTCCCGATTTCTAATCTTTATTTTGGTCGGAAGTAAACTCAGAGCTCTGTTTGAAAAGCATGATTTTCATCGGTTATATTTCACACCCGGAAAATTGTGCATGCGCTAAAACAGGGATCATATGCCAGACCCCTCGTCCTTCGCCGCAGGAGAAGAAATATTGGCTCTGGGTATGAAACTGACGAACCTCAGAACAAGTTGGACTTCCACGCATGCCCTAACTTTGTGCCTGGGTTTTTGATGTAACTCAAATGGATATTATCATTTCAGATAACAATGCACACTATGTTCAGATTACATACAGATACCTGCTTATATAACCACTCTATGAATTTCACAGTATCGATGGTTGGAGCATCAACGGTATAGCAATCAACAACAGGAACAATAGCGGTCGGACTGATACCTAGATCAGTTGTAAGAAAGAGACAAGAGAATGTCAGATAAAGAAATGCGCTGCATTATGTTTTTAAGAGCGCGTTGCTGGGAGCGCGATTGAATAACAATTAAAGATTCCAAGGACCAGGGCACGATCGCGTAGGGGAGGGGGAGGGGGAGAAGGGTCTATGAGGTTCGCTCCCAGTAATTCTTAGACTACGGTGTATGACCACCAAATATACAGAGGAGGATGTACGCACTTTCATTCGCCATAGGCACGTTGGTGATATCATGACTCATATGACGTCAATATGACGTCATTTTTTCGAATTTATTCACAGAAACTGTCTTTAAAGACTGTTTCTTCAAAGATGTAATGGATAACACAAAATTTTAAAAGGTGATGTTTGATAAAATGTTAACGTCCGCTAAGAATTTCGTTGAGATTAGCAACAGCAAACACATATTATAAACCTGGAACTTCCACTAATGCATATATCTGAAACAAATAACAGCAGTCTTGACAAGTGTTACAAATAGTCTTTTTTTTTCTTCATGCCAACGACTTTTGACATCATACATACGTCATTATCAATTAAATTCCGTACGTGTTCGGTTTAAAAAACGTTCTTAGGTAAAAAGGCATTTTAAGCTTTTTTAGCATTTTTTTATTGGAAGAAATGTAAATGTACTGAAAAGTTATTTGTTAGGGATACACCAGGGAAAAACGTTTGCGCATGCTTAATTGCACTTCAGCACGTTCTCTAAGAATTGTGAAGAGTTTGAAAATAAATGTTTGTTTTCTCCAAGTATACAAAAACGTTCGAGAGTATACTTTTGTCAGATCCACTGTCTTAACGAACACAATATGAAATAATTAGTCCTAAGTTTCAAGCATGGACACTAAGTTTTTGCATTTCGTGAAGTCCAATAGGCCCTTTGCAGCTAAGCAATCACGAGCTGATTAATTCACTGAGAGCAAATGAAAAAACATCTTGATTCCCATGGGTGAAATATACTGGTGAGCAAACAAACTTTCTACAACCTGTTTTGAGAGATCGTAATAAAACTGCATTTCGTAACACGCTGGATACACATGTTTTCATTCAGTTCTTTACAAGTAGCTAAAGAGAATCACCAATTTGATATAAAAACAAAAACTTTGCAGTCCAGTAGAGACACGTGACCGTTAACTGCAAAGGGCCTATTTATAAGGCATGTTTGAAAGTCAAATTTACTTATGTTTTGACTAATTTGCATACGGATTCAGAGCATGCGCAGACGTTTTTCACTCGTGTCTGTTAGGGAGATATTTGCTGCTTTCGTATCCACCATCTTGGATCCGCTATTCTGAATTTCTTTAAATTTCTTTATTTCAGTAAATAAATAACCTATATAAAAACACGTAGCAAAGCAACTAGACTGAAAACGTTTACTTGTTTATGATGTTTATACCCAAACCTTCCCGAAAAAATAATATATGAAATTTCATTATATGGCTAGGTAATTTCACACGCTATGATTGGTCAATTTGCGGTCCATAACGTACGGTACGGACCAAAAAATGAAATGGTTCAATGAGTGTACTGACTTATGATTTTTTAAAACATTAAAATCTTCGGTATCAAAAAAGGAAAAAAAATATGGATGAAAATCGCTGAAAAACCTTAATAAATTATTAAAGATAACTAAAATCATGAGGAATCTGAAAATCACAACATTTAACGTAAAACTTATTAACTCAAAAGCGACAACTTTTTCGATCAAGGATATACACGGTAATTATTGTTCAGCAATCGATTTTGTACGACAAACAAAAAACTAGGTCGAACTACGAATTATATTAAGGGTGGCGAATTTGAATGCCATTTGCTGTAATGCTGTAATTTTCCTAAGCTTTTCATTCATTTATGGAGAGAATTTGAGGTTGTTTTTTTTTTTCCCCCACAAGAAAAGACAGGAAAACAAACGAAAGGCTGTAGCATTTTTCACCTTGGTTGTGAATATCTTGAAGTCTAAAAGAAGTTTGAAGTACGACAGCTCATGTTGAGTTCTTGAGCCAGTCTTCTTTTGATTCCTTTTCTGCTTCGCATTCACATGTTTTGCAAAAAAAAAAGCCTCATATCTTCATACTATTAAAAGGATTTGAAAAAAGTTGGAAAAACGATTTAAAATATTTTTTAAAGCAAAATTCGCGGACATTTTCCCCAAGTTAGGTACTAGTCTCCACTCGGACACCTTCTCGAACAGTACCAAAATATATGCTGAGTTAGTGAGCAAATTTGTCCGTTTTAAAGCGAGATCTGGAGACGAAATTATGAATATTGATCAATATAGAGGCAAGGTTTCTATGGCTATACAAATGGCGGTAGAAGGATAATTTCTTATATCAAAAAAGCACTGGAATGTCGTCATTTTGGACTGTTTTGCTTTGTTGGGTCAGAGTTAAAACTCCTGAAAAATCGCTACTTGCTTTTTGCTTCAAAGAAAGCTGGATTTTGGAAGCAATTAAGCAATAGTTGGGCAACCAATTTCAGTTGTTACTTTGAATGATTTTCTTCACGACGAAAAGCAGGACCCGAACAAAGTGCAGGAATGATAAATTTCCATAGACTACGAAACCTGAAATTCAGTGACCCACAAAAAATCGCATTATGGCAAATAGAATCACCAAAATAAATGGTAAGCTTATATTGTGTGGTTGTCATTCTTTAATATTCCCATGTTACTTTTCTTGCATTAACTTACGATTTTCTTCACGAAGCGCTGAAACTTTCAATATTGTGACTTTGCCTCATAAATATAAATGGCCGTGAGAGGAAAATTGATATGGGGAAACTGGAATCTAGTAATTTACTAGTATTCTTTAATTTCCCGGATGTGTCACTCAATTCTGTGCGATGGGTCAACCGGCGGCTGTTTTCATTCATCTTTGCGAACTCGACTCGAAGTCTCTAACGTATCTTATCTTAAACTTGCTCTAATTCTGTAGCTTTTTGTCTCTATTATTACAGTCAAAACTTTTTTTCCAATCTTTTTCACCTTTTTATATGTTTTTGGGAACTTTTCGAATTGAATGAGTGATTAACTAGATTTATTACAAATACTAGACTTTGTTGTCTGGCATCTCATTCAAAGCCGTGCCATGTTTACAATTGGCTTAAACTTCTTGTCAGTTAATTTGAACTTTCTTTAGCCGTTTTTGTGGCTACTGCCTCGAAGAGGCGAAGCCACTATGTCATCGAGTTGTGTCCGTCCGTCCGTCCGTCCGTAAGAGTGAGTGAGTGTGACTCGGCAAACGTTCGGAATTAGTCGAAAGGGTTTCGAGGCAGTGTGATTAATTTAGGAACCAATCAGCAATCATCATCAATAATAAACAATTCGATACGAAACGATGAACAAACTTCGGAACCAATCAACGCTTGAACAACAAAATCTCGCTGTACTCCGATTATTGCCGAGGGAGATGACAACCGATGACGGCCTTTGAACCTCGTGGTGGGAGACTCATCTGTTCATGGTTGATTGTTCAAAGTTCAAGTAAGTGTAGTGTTTTTATAAAATTTTTCACTTTTATTTATCACAACTTTCATTTGGTTTTTCTGTACTATTAAATGAAAGGTTTTGCAAGTGTTACTCAAAATTTTAGGCCGATTTTTACGCCGAAATTACCAGGCAGGACAGCGAAGACAAACCTGGCTGATCACAGACAATGAGATTTGTATGCAGATAAATCCTTTATTGGGAAGCAAAAGCCTCTTTGGAGGATGATTGAGCCTCTTTGGAGGATAACTGAGCCTTGAGATAATTGAACAAACAGAAAATAATATTTGGGCATTTTCAACGAAACTTGAGAACACTCAAAACAGCTCTTTTGACGTCTCTCTCCAAAACATTCAGCTCCCAGCCCGGCCTAAAACTACCAAACACAAAGACAGGAAACTAGTACCAGGGCGAGCCATAATATGAAAACAACAACCTCAGTAGTGTACCTAGTTGTATGCCATTACGCACATGCGTTCCAGAAAAGTGGAAGGAAATCTATAAATATATATACCTACTTGCAAAAACGTTGTCTTAGAAAAACACGACATAAGTAAGAAGACATAAGAAGATCAATGAAGCGGAATTGAAATCCATACCTCGGAGAAAATCCTGGGTATACCCCTCAACGCGGACGAAAATATATAGATTACACTTGCTTCCTCAGCAAACCCGTAAAAACATGTATGTTAAAGCATTCCAATAAAAATAAATGAACTAAACCCCAGTTTCGCAATTCTGCAGTAGCCACATGCGCTCATCGAGCGTCTATTTTTTTCTTTCTGTTCCTGTTTCGTTCTGTTCTGTTTAAAATTTTTCTTTAATACATGTGAATAAGTTTCTTCTGGATTTTTTCTGTTCTTTCAGGAAATTCTTTTAAAATGCCATCATTATCTCAGTAGTCGGTTGTTCGTCCCGTTGTAAGTTTGCTCATGAAAATCTCAGTGAAATCTTACGGCCACTATTTCGTGTTAAAATTGACATAATTCTTCTGTTTTTAATTCATTTCTACCACCCAAAACCTCACTTCCGTTCCTTGATACAGTCTTGTATTTTCTACGATCGATTTTTAAATAATTTTTTAGAAAACTAATGTTCAGAGATTCCAGTGAAACTTGACCATGCATTTTTTTATTTTTCGCTACTCGCTATCTACCACAGGATAGATGGTGAGTACGTTAGCCAATCAGATTGCAAGATTCGTGATAGTATATGCTAATAGGTTTATGCTAACAACAGTAGAGCATTCGGCTCCCTTCATCATGGGTTGCTGTTACAGAGATTTCAAACCTATAAGCTTTCTGATGACGCCTTAAAGATTTTGCGAACATACTTTGATAACATACAGAGTGAAGTTGGCACATGGGATCAAGACGTAAGTGGAAAAAAGTAGCACGCACGTCCTGCTTCGGTCCACGGCTTTGGAACAACTTTAAACTTGAGCAGATGATAAGACTAACAAGAATCATAACTACAAGGCTATGATATTATAATAATACTATAATATTAAATCTATACTGTTGAATTTAATACTATATAATATTGTAGCCTTGTAGTTTTTTTTCCTTTTTAACTCGTGGATACACGAAGCGTAGAAACGAGTTATTGAGAGTGGTCTGAATATGCAAATGTGTCACTCGCTCACTCGCTATCGAAATAGCCTACTTCCGAGATATGCTTCGCTTGTCACGCACAAAGGTTTCAGTATGAGGCTACGTGCTAAATGCTCAGTCATTCGTAACAGGCGGTAAGAATTAATTTAATTTAGCACGTAGCCTCATGCTGAAACCTTTGTGCGTGACAATCGAAGCATATCTCGGAGGTGGGCAATTGATTACGAACGTTACACGTCACAAGTACGAAACTCTTATACAGTATAGACTACATTGGGTATTTATATGAGGAAATGAAGTGCTGATGAAACATGTGGGATATTTCTAGCACTGTGGACCCACTGTGCATGCGCACACTCGCACATAGGGTTCTCTTCTTATATTTAAAGATTCAAGAAAAGATGCAAGTTGAAGTAAAATAGTACAATTAAAGCCTGAACTAAAAATTCAATGAGTTAAACCTTTTTTTGCTGTTGTATTAAAGCAAACAGAAACGCTTATGTACATTCGTCAACATATTTAGATTTTTTCATAAGACTCGTGGGTCGAGCCGGATGCATCGAAAAAAAATCACTTTTCATTAGAATTCAAAAAAACGAGATTCAGATTTCAAGCTTTGGAGGGATTTATTCTTATTAGAGAAAGGTCGAAGTCACGGCGATATTCAGCAAAAAAAATCTTAAAACTTCGCTCGAGCGAAGTTTTATTAGAACAGTTGTTTACTTAAAGTGACTTCTTAAATAATCAATGTGGATGTAGATCGTAGAAAGATCAGCAAAAGACGAAATTTTGAACAATTCCGATGGAATCTTGAAGAACATTCGGCCAGTTTTGTCATCCAAATAAGCCGTTATGAATAAAAAGTGGATTGGTCGCCGAATCAATGATCTACACAATTATAGATGTTGCTCGAGACAACTAACGAAAATTCGCTCCAATAAATAATCCGTAATTTACAGACTTGAATGGAGACAAATTAGATAGTACTAGTATTTCAAAGTAGGTGTTAAAAGTAAAATAAAAGGACGACTTATCATCCTACCAGCTAAATTGAGTATCTAAAATATGAAATTGAGGGAAATACTTTGAAACCTTCGAATGTCAACAAGTATAAGAACACAGGAAGCCCAATCTCTGTAACGTCAACTAGTATCCACGAGTTCGCCAAATGGCGGTTTGATTTCTTCTTTGACCTTGAATGAAAACTATGACAGCCAACTAGAAAGCTTTAGCTCCTTTGGCTGTCTTGTAATTCTATCTGATTATCAGTAAAATTGAGGAAACAAAAAACAAAAGAAAAACTGTAAATAAATTGAAATTGAATTGAATTGAATTACCAATCTGTTTGATGAAGTTGGTGGAATGCTTGAATGTTGGTATAATGGACATGTCCTTTATCCTTTGAATTTGCTCAGGTGTTTCTTCCATCTGTCACAATTCAAGACATTTTTTAGGGTAATCATTTTGATGAAATTTTGGATCCATACTCGAAGTCGCCTCAAACGTTTATCGCGAAGATGCCATGACATAGCGCTTCGAGTGCAAATCAAACTAAGCTAGCAGTTGATTTAGTTACCTTTTCCGGTAAGAAAACATACAACGGGCGCCAAACCACTCCTGTTTGACTGCTGTTCTTGCTAAGGGCCAGAAACTTTTTATAACTAACCATAGTCCATTTCTGAATGAGAAATAATGAAAATGATCAAAGAACTTAGATTCATAATTAAGATTAATATACTGGCCAATAAAAAGGGCGTGGGTGGGGAATGAGAAGGGACTTGTAAATGAGACCGATAGTTACAGCAACATTATACCGCTCAAGTATAGAGAACATTGAAGAAAATTTTGATACTGGAAAGATTTCCAAAGGAGACAGTAACCTTATTATACCGACACGTTTTAAGAAATCTTAAAAGCGTGGGGGGTAGTAATACAAACGTAACTAGTAGCGGAGCTCCCGCACGGAGCATCATACTTAAAAAAAATTGGTAACCCATCGACTTCCTTACGTCCGTAACGTACGTGTACACAACACAGGGATTCCGGGGACCCGTTTGATGCCAAAGCAAAACTACCCCCAAACCCGGCTCTCAAATGCACAGAAAGAACATCGCTTTGGGACAAATTTAAGCCCAACAACAACAAAAAAGTATGTAGTCAAAGATGTATCTATAAGTAGTGAACAAGAATAGGGTTTTTTTAAATCTTATATTTCAACTTTTTACGAAAAGCAGTTTGTCGACTTGCACTAAAAGGTCACGTGATCAAATCCGCCATTGTGGCTGGCATTCTACGGGATTTTAGCTATTCTCTACCTTCACATCCCCATAATGCCTTGCATCTTTGGGGGGTAACCAATCAAAAAACTGTCCCAAATTGAAAGGTTTCTTAATTGAATTTATGTTATACTTGCTTTCATTTGTACAATACTGATTATCAGTTTATTCCAAGTTAATTCTGCGTGTACAGTCAAGAGTTTTAATTGGTCTTACAGAAAATGTATTGACTTACGAAAAAATGTTTAAAATTTACCTTAAACGTCTTCAAGCTGCTATCTTTTTCTGTTTTTTACTTCTTCATTATATTTTTGGATACCAAACAATGTATTGTCAACATTGTCTGATCAGCCTTCAGCAAAATAAGTGGGTTTTTACCCTCTGGTTACCCCCGCAAGTATTATGGGGATGTGAAAGTAGAGAGTGTGAGAATGCTAAAAAGGTGACGCCTTCGGGTAGTTTTTTGTTTTTTGTTGTTTTGTTTGTTTGTTTGTTTTTTGTTTTTTTTGTTTTGTTTTGTTTTGTTTTGTTTTTTGTTTTTTTGTTTTGTTTTTTGTTTTTTGTTTGTTTTGTTTTGTTTTGTTTTTTGTTTTTTGTTTGTGATAAAAGGTAAGTTAGCACACTAAATACCGATAAAAATCCCTTTTTCTTGCTAGAAATATATTTTCAGTAGATATCTAAAGTAGATTTTTGCTATTAACTAGAGCCAAGAAGAGAAAAAATATGGTGTATTTTGGGATACCATGGGAAGACCTACGAAGTGTTTAGTCTCGTTTTGCCGGCTTCATGCCCTCAAAACAACGAATTCTTATTGAAACGTTTCAAGTATTTTTCAACTTCATTCTTGAAAAATGCATTCTTGTTGCAAGAAAAATGCTCTTAATAGATATTTTAAGTAGATTTTTTCTATTCATTCGCCAGGAAGAGGAAAAATATCGTATGTTTTTCGTACCCAGAGTCTTTCGGCGCCTTCCTGTCATCATTACCTGGGACAGCGCCTGGTAAGACTCTGGCGGGAATCATTTTATTTTTATCTCAGATTTCTGGGGTTCCGGTATGTAGGATTCCGCTAAATAGTTCATTGCAGCCTCATTCTATAAATACTAGGTATTTTCTTAAAACTATCAGCGACTAGAGCAAACACATCTAAACAAACTTAATTAAAAAGTGGAAAATAATAGGAGCCATATCGTATAGTATGGACAGAGCCAACAAGGTTAATGAGTCATTTATTATTTGGCAAGGCATGAGATACAAAAGAGGCGGGAAAACAAAAAGTAAAATTGACAAACGCCAGAACTGTATTGGAAGGTCTTCCTGTACGCGCTACAAGTCATGTAAGTTTGAATTACTCAGGGTTTTAGTTTCTTCTTGAAAGATTTTAGCTATAGTATAGTTTCTCAAAATACTTTTACTAAACCGTTGAACCTTTATTTCTAAAAAAAATAATGCAAAGCAAAGATGGCACGCACAACGAGAAGACGAAGAAAAGTAGCTCATAAAATAAAAAAAATACTGTCGTTCAAAAAGTTAAAACTGGAATTGGAAAATACTGATGCCTTCTGTCTGTTTTCGTGTTCTTTCTTTAGAAATAATCAAAAAATCTAGGAATGAAACATGAATATATGAGGATCTTTGAAAAATTACATTGAATGTGGATAGTTTTTCGTGACTTCGTCGTTTTCACTGATTACATGCAGTAGTTGAAGTGAGCTGGCCATTGAAGACACACTTTCAACTATCCTTTCGACTTTCAACTTAGAAACCTGCAAACTCCTGTTCACAAATACCTTCAAATTCAACTGACAATGAAATATTATTAAATATAGATACAAAGTCACTTATTGCGAGAGATGCATCGTAAAATTACTCTTAGCTGAATGAACGACAAAGAAACTCATAGCTTCTTTGCTGGAGTCAGATTCAGACAAGTTGAAAGTTTGCTGTTGTTAAATGTAAGTCATAGAAAATAACACTTTATTAAACTTAAGGAAATTGTAAAACTGTTTAAAAATGATAATTTTGGTGTATTTCACTTAAAAGTTCGTTGTCTGTTGAGTTTTCATCAACAAATTTGTCGCCGATTACTTATTTACGTAAAATATGTTGAGTTTCAAATTCCTTATGATATCTAGTAGTCTGAAGTACGTAGTCTAAAATTTGTTTTCGGCTTTTCAGCGATTTTTTATTTAGAATTATCACTGTAAAATAAAAATTATTTGGTTAAATGGATTTACTTCCGGTAGTTTCCTTTGTTTCAAGATAGCCAATTAAAATGTGTAAAAAATTCGATTCCCCCAGAGTCTTACCACTGACGATAGGAAGGCGCGGGAGGACTGGGTGCGAAAAGCCAAACAAGATCTAGACTAAACACTTCGTAGGTCTTCAAATCGTATCGCAAAAAATACCATATTTTTTCTCTTCTACTTTAGATATCTACTAAGAATATGTTTCTAGCAAGAAAAAAATTGTTTTCTCAAAAGTTTAATGAAGACTTTCCTTCAATAACTTCTAAATTCTAATTCGATTTTTGGGCTTTCACTTAGTTTGAAGTCTAGCTCTGTTTTGATTGTTCCACGCTGTTATACAACAGCGAAAGCTTTGTAGATCATATTTCTATAGATTTATAATTTATTTAAATATTGAATGAAATAAAAAAGGAATATATATTACCATTAATGAATATGTCTCAGTTGTTCTTGTGAAGTTTAATAACTGAATATAAACTTTATTTTTCGAAAACTTTTGTCGTTCATGATTTCCACATCTTTCTGTTCATACAAAAAAAAACAGAATAAAACTGGTAAAATGGAACTTCAAAATCTAGTGAGCTTAGTTTTAAAGCTTCTCGAAGAATAGTTAAACCGGGCTTTTATGAAAGGAATATGCGATATTTTAATGAATAATAATAAGAAAATTATTTTTTAACTGACACATTTGGCTTTGTCATTCAGGTTCTCGCAAATTTGATGAGTAGTTTACTGAAGAAAATAGATTAAATTTTCCATTTTTTATTTTATTCCTGTATCCTAAATCACTTTTCGGATTTTTGCCTGGTTTTTATAAGCGTAAAGGTTACGTTTTTTGACAAAAGGCGAATAATTGTTTTGTAGTAATTTTGAGTTTTCTGTTGCTCAGGGTTAGCCTTGACTTCGTACGGAATTGTGGCATGAAATATTCTAGTAAAGGTTCATCCTTCCGTAGGAATCCTTGGATTTTGAAAGTGTTTGTATTGCTAAAGACGTGCATTCTTTACTTTACCGTTACTATTTTTAAATATCATATGAAAAAAGCGGTTAAACGGAATTGTGCGAATTCGTTAGTGGTCTATTTTGGCCGATTTAGATGACCAAAAGCGTAGACAGTCACCAAAAATAATTCATGCAAATTTAGTAATTCGGAAGATTTTATTGCAGCTCCCCATGCGGTTGAAGACATTAGGTACACACATTTGAGCTTAAGATCTAAACATTAAACATTAGAAAATATAGTTTCGAAATGTATTTGGTATTTTTGTATTTTGTATATATTCCTATATTATATTTCACCTATTTTTTAAATCTTATTCATTAATTTTATTTCAATTTTTTATGATAACGTTCTTGCAATCATGCATACATTTATATAATTATTTATATTTATTTAAGTTACACGTCAGTCGCAGTGTGGAAGAGTAAAATAAATACAAAATAGTACATGGGAGCGCTCAAATCAATATCCCACGAGTGAGCGTAGCAAACGATATTGAAGGTAAAGTACATATATTTAACGCTGGTAGTTTCTTATGCGTCAATTCACCTATATTTATATTTATATATAGGTGATATTTTTTTCTTATTCTCTCTATTTCATTACACACACCGAACGCATAAATTATCACTACTTTACTATGTCTATCCTTTGCGTACATATTTACGGTGTTCAACTTACCTATAGAGAAAAAATCTATCGCTCTGGGATCCTCACGAATACCCTACATTTCATATTCCGGCTGCGTTACCAGCGTGGTTGGTCCTTGTGGTGTAGTGGTAGTGTAGTGGGTTCGATTCCCGCCAAGGGAATTTGATATTTTTCTCTTATTCTCTCTTTTTCTCTATAGTATATACAGTCAATGTCATTAACGTTGTCCACCAAAAAAAGACAATTACGGCATTTAGACATTTACACATTTAGACTAAAAGAAATATCACGTGTTTCCTCGAAGGTTCTGGCATAAAACAAATGCCGAGTACCATTCTCCATCTTAAATCCTCACTAAATGGCCAGGGCATTCTGGATTTTCGATTCACGAGTTGAATTTTACATTTAAAGTTCAGGCTGACGCACACGAGGCAAAGAATACATAATGAAACACGTGATATACTTTTAGTCTAAATGTGTAAATGTGTAGATGTGTAGATGTGTAGACGTGTAGATGTGTAGATGTGTAGACGTGTAGATGTGTAGATGTGTAGATGTGTAGATGTGTAGATGTGTAGATGTGTAGATGTGTAGATGTGTAGATGTGTAGATGTGTAGATGTGTAGATAGTGAGATGTGTAGATGTGTAGATGTGTAGATGTGTAGATGTGTAGATGTGTAGATGTGTAGTAGTGTAGATGTGTAGATGTGTAGATGTGTAGATGTGTAGATGTGTAGATGTGTAGATGTGTAGATTGTAGATGTGTAGATGTGTAGATGTGTAGATGTGTAGATGTGTAGATGTGTAGATGTGTAGATGTGTAGATGTGTAGATGTGTAGATGTGTAGATGTTGTGTGTAGATGTGTAGATGTAGCTGTGTAGATGTGTAGCTGTGTAGATGTGTAGATGTGTAGATGTGTAGATGTGTAGATGTGTAGATGTGTAGATGTGTAGATGTGTAGATGTGTAGATGTGTAGATGTGTAGATGTGTAGATGTGTAGATGTGTAGATGTGTAGATGTGTAGATGTGTAGATGTGTAGATGTGTAGATGTGTAGATGTGTAGATGTGTAGATGTGTAGATGTGTAGATGTGTAGATGTGTAGATGTGTAGATGTGTAGATGTGTAGATGTGTAGATGTGTAGATGTGTAGATGTGTAGATGTGTAGATGTGTAGATGTGTAGATGTGTAGATGTGTAGATGTGTAGATGTGTAGATGTGTAGATGTGTAGATGTGTAGATGTGTAGATGTGTAGATGTGTAGATGTGTAGATGTGTAGATGTGTAGATGTGTAGATGTGTAGATGTGTAGATGTGTAGATGTGTAGATGTGTAGATGGTAGATTGTAGATGTGTAGATGTGTAGATGTGTAGATGTGTAGATGTGTAGATGTGTAGATGTGTAGATGTGTAGATGTGTAGATGTGTAGATGTGTAGATGTGTAGATGTGTAGATGTGTAGATGTGTAGATGTGTAGATGTGTAGATGTGTAGATGTGTAGATGTGTAGATGTGTAGATGTGTAGATGTGTAGATGTGTAGATGTGTAGATGTGTAGATGTGTAAATGTGTAGATGTGTAGATGTGTAGATGTGTAGATGTGTAAATGCGTAACTGTGTAAATGTCTTTTTTCGGTGGACAACGTTAATGACATTGACTGTATATGCGATAAATGTCAGAATTTTTGAGATCGGGTGTATATATGTACTGTTTAATAAACGAGCAGGAGTGTTTTATCGGGTATAAAACACGAGGCGTAGCCGAGTGGTTTTAGACCCGATATAAACACGATCTGCGAGTTTATTAAACGGCTTAAAAAACTCCTGATGTATGTTCTCATACTGTACCGAATTCTTTACGAAATGAACCAAGTTTGATAGAGAAAATCCAAGTTAAAGTTTATGCAAATGAAGACGAATCTATATCAGATATAAAACCTCCTTCATGGTCATGATTTCTATTGTATATCCTTCATAAATTATTAATGAGTTTTTAAATATATTTATCAAACTCATGAATAATTCATGAGGAAAACACAACAGAAATCACGACCGTGAAGAGTGTTGTAAATCTGATACAAAACTGTGTTCATTTGCATAAACTTTAAGTTGCATTTTCTTGGCCAAATTCACTTTAATTTTGAAAATTTTAGTGAAACACAAAGGAACTAACCTAGACGTTTGATAAGTCATATACAGTATTCTTGTTGTGCTACTAAGATCAGTTTGGGTAACCCATAATATTCTGTGAAGCTGTCAATCAGCTGTCATTATTTTCTATCGTATCCAATCACATTCGGCATTCTTATCACTTCATAAATAACGAATGCGGATATGTTTACAATACTTAACAGTAATCTTTTCACCTATCGTCATCAACAAGTGTTTTTATGACGTCCTGTATACCTTTTGTTTTATTTATATACATGATCCGTGATCGCTAAGTTCATATGATCTATATCTCAATTATTGTTTTATTTAAATAACAATTTATTGTTTGACATCCTTGTCGAAGCGTATGTATTTAAAAAGACTCGTGTGTGTGCGTGTTTGCACTCCAACGAACAATGCGAGATAGATATTTCATTTGCGACCAACAATGTAGAGTAAAGGATTTGGACATTGTCTTACTCAAGTACCTGCTATTTCTTCAAGTGAATAAAGAAAAAAATACAGTTGCAGATAAAACTTGTGGTTTCACGAACGAGAGGTCCTTGAAACTTCTACTAGTAAATAACTAGTAAAACTCAGGAACTCGACCACGTATAGTTCGAGTGCTTGAATGACAAAAAACTTCGTCAACAATTCAATAATAATCACTCTAATTTTACTTCGAGGTTCTTTTTTATGGATATTTTTTTATATTTATACAATAAGCAATCTAAATCATATTTTTAGGTGCCAACCATTTATGAGTTCATTTTTTCCCATGAAGAAAGCTAAAAATAGAACTCCTAAACATTACTCACTGTCTGGCTGTGATGATTGGATTGCCCTAAAAGTATAACAAAGCCACTTGACACAAAAAATGAAAACCGCACACTCCTCAAACTAGGCTTAGCGGGCCGAAACATCATTGCTCTAAGAGCAATATAGCCTTGTTGGTCCTTTTTTAATTTATTCTGAGTAAAATAATTTTTCCGTTTTTACTCAAAAACGCAAGTTAAAATGTATGCATATCAAGCTTTACTCTATGTGTTAGTGTCGAAGTTGGAATAGAGAAAGCTCACTCCATATATGGTATGATCAATTCCATATTTGGATTGTGCGAAGAAGTGGCAAACAAAAAGGCCGTCGTTTTATAACGAATTAGACATGAACATTTTGGAAGAAGAAAAGAAAAGGAAAAAAAGACAAGTAAAAACTTTGGAAAATCGAGGAAGGATACGTGGACGATGCTAACTCGTGGGTCTGCGTCGCAGACAACAGACACAGACACTCCGATGTTTGATATGCAAATGAACATGATTTCATATCAGAATGATAAAACTCTTCAGGGTCATGAATTCTATTGTGCTTTTTTTCCTCGTGAATGATTTTGTTAACAAAGCTTTCAGTATCAAAAAGAAAACAAGCAATAGAGGATACTAAACCTTAGGGGGGGGGGGGGGGGGGGGGTGCTAATAAGCTGTTAGTCTTCTCTTGAGAAATAACTCTACTACCTCTTTAACACTGCCGAAATATTTCCCTCTGCAGGAATCAAGAAAAAACCAGCATCTTATTACGGGTAAGTCGGGCTATTTTTCTAATAAACTAAACTCTTGAGCAAAGAACGATAGTTTTTATGTCGTATACAACACGGGCACACATAGTATATTACTTAAGCCCACGAAAATGCAAGTTAAAATGTATGCAAATGAACATGATTTCATATCAGAATGATAAAACTCTTTAGGGTCATGATTTCTATTGTGTTTTCCTCGTGAATTATCAGTGATGATTTTGTTAACAAAGCTTTCAGTATCAAAAAGAAAACAAGCAATAGAGGATACTAAACTTGAGGTGTGGTGCTAAATATATAATAGAAAAAGACTTTGCTGAGTCGAGTAAAGAATCGTTTACCATTCGACTTGAATTAGGGAATCGCCAACCGGTTAGCTTAACTTTACAATTCTAAATTAGTAGAGAATAAGAGAAAAATATCAAATGCTCTTGGCGGGAATCGAATTAACCCACGTCTTCGGTATTCTAGTACGATGTGTATACCACTACACCACAAGGACCAATTACAACCACGCTGGTAACGCAGCCGGAATATTAAATGTAGGGTACTCGTGAGGATCCCAGGGCGATATTTTTTCTCTATAGGTAAGTTGAACACTGTAAATATGTACGCAAAGAATAGACATAGTACTCTACATTTCATATTCCGGCTGCGTTACCAGCGTGGTTGGTCCTTGTGGTGTAGTGGTATACGCATCGGACTAGAATACTAAAGACGTGGGTTCGTTTCCCGCCAAGGGCATTTGATATTTTTCTCTTATTCTCTATTTCATTACTCACACCGAACGCATAATTTATTACTACTATACTACAGTTAAATTACTGTCAAGTGTCATCCTCTATAAACAGCAGAGCTTATTCAATAATTTATCTATCAATATATGTAATTAAACAATTTTTCCAATGCCTTTTAGAAGCCATCCACTGATACTCCAGCAGATTTATAATTTAAATCGTGATAAAAAATGAGGGACCGTTTGAACGGGTTTATTGGAAAATTTTTCCCGTTTTCCCGTGTGCATTTTTCGCCTTTTGTTTTCAGACTTTAAATATGTGATATAATTTAGACTAAGTTAAGTTCACTCAAGGTCAGTTAGTAATTTTTCAGTTCAACGTCGACCGTCTTAAGTTACACATCGTTTTGTAAGTATTTTTTCCTATTTCTTTTGCTTTCCGTTTACTTTAATCGTTTTCTGTCTTATCGTTAAATTGTAATCTTTCCTTCATTATTAGGAACTCTCTAACGCAATCAAATAAACGAAACGAAGAGTAAGACGAGTGTATATTTTACCGCTATACCGCACCAATATGAACCGGTTCCAAAGTATTTTGGGATTTTCCATTTTAGAAAATAATGAATTAGAATGGTTTTATTAGCCAAACTAGCATGCCAATGGATGAACTGCCATTCGTTGTTTATCAATTTTTTTAAACACTAGCAAACTTCAGCGAAAATTTCATTTTCTTGGTTCGAAAACCTAAGAAAGGGACTTTGAAAGCTACTTCAATAAATAGGCAATACGCAAGTATGGTTCTCCTTTACTTTAATCAACACGCAAAATATCTGTGTTTACAATATGTACATTATGAAGGCATGGATAAGGATAAACAAAATGAAGGGTTTTTCAGTGATCGCTTGCCATGGTTATTACAAAACAGTGTGAGAAGACACGGTTCAGTGTTTTTTGTAAATGCAATGTTAAAACTGGCTTAAAATTAACACTTTTAATCCTTCACGTCCATCTGTAATGCTTTTTTATTACTAAACAAGCTGTATAAATCCTCCTATACAAGCTATTTGGCATTATATGATAAATTTTACCACCACATTGCTCAAAATTTTTGAGCATACTCAAGGCACCGTAAAATTAAGACAGAAATACAATGTATGTCCATGGGAGTGCTCAAAATTTTTGAGCATACTCAAGTCATCATTAAATTAGGACAGAGATACAATGTATGTCCATGGGAGTGCTCAAAATTTTTGAGCATACTCAAGGCACCATAAAATTAAGATTAAAAAAACAATGTATGTCCATGGGAGTGCTCAAAATTTTTGAGCATTCTCAAGGCAAACAAATTACTTATGTATTTGGATGTTTACGAAAATTACGCTTTGAATTCCTGGTTATTTTTACTTGAAAAACGAAAGATAATTACAGATAATCCAATAAATATCAGATTTAGTGAAATTTACCTTGGATGTCTTTCATTAAAATCCAAATTTTGAAGATTTCCGAACTTTTTAAGGACAAATCTACAACATTGCAAAACAGACTTGAAACTGGTTTAAAAAAACGGTAAGCAAAATATAATCTTACTTTTACTTCTTTTTTACATAAAGATATTTGGTTATCTATATGAAGAGTCTTGTTTTTACATGGACCGTATTTTTACCGCAATGAAAATTGAAAAAGAGAAATGTCCCTGAAATAAAATTCCTCCGAAACTTTCTCCGATTAAAGTTGAGTTGTGATCTGGAAGTTTCTTGTTTTAAGTTCAATGATTTTCGCTTTGTTTACATCCTCAAATGTAGCACAACACCAGTTTTTTTGTTATGACTTTGCCACTCGAACTCCTTCATACTTCCTTCTATCGATAATGATGATTTTTGAACCAAAACTTTGCAGTAATCACTCGTAGTAGTTTTGAAGCTTCATTGCACAGTTTTTAGTTTTTTGAATATCTTCAACTCAAAAACCAGTTTTTATCAGTTGTTTGATTTCGTGAGCCTGTCGCAGCTTTTGATTGGCTAACAGACAAAATCTAGTAAACTGGTTTTCCTTGAATTCTTGATCAACCTCTGATCGACCTTGCATCATCTGCAAAGTAAGTGATGACTGAAATCGTTGAAAATCAGCTGCAAAATGCAGCGTTTTTCAATACTACTTTAATCGTAAAATTGAATTCGTGACATTTACCAGAAGCAAAAGAAGGCCTTATCAAGCAAATTGAATGGAATGCCAGTGAAATATAATCATTTGAAAGGAAGATCTTCGTTCACCATGCATGCATAATAATGTAAACAAAGGTGTGTTTTTCTCACAAAAATGATTAAATAAGACGGAATTCTTTTGAAGATATCCTTTTTTGAATAAAATAATTTAGTTGAGCAGTAAGTAGTGCTGCACGGAAATCTACAAGTTCTTGTGAGAAACGTTTCTTAGCTTACTATCGCTTAGCTTACTATTTAACCTGGAGATTTACCTTAGCATTTCAGTGAGTGTTTTATATTGCACTTTTCAATTTACTCCTGCTTTTTGTGTTTTACTCAATAAATGTTCATCTTTTCATATCATTGTAGTGCATGTTTTAATATTTTAAGATAGTGAAACCAGTAAATTGATAATTGAGGTTGTTTTTCCAGCATTTTCCGGTGGAATCTTAACTAGTCTATTTGTCACATCAATAATAGTTTATCCATATAAAAGTTTACTTTCTAAACCTTTTATTTTAAAATGCTTGGTCATTCTTTTCCACCAGAGTGCTCAAAATTTTTGAGCATTGCCGTGGACAGAATGACAAGCATGACCTTCCATCAGAGTGCTCAAAATTTTTGAGCATTGCCCGTGGACTGAACGGATGACAAGAAGCATACCTTCCACCAGAATGCTTCATTTTTTTTCAATAAAAACTACTCAAATGAAATTTCAAATGACATGATGGAGATAATACCTAAAGTTTTTGTTTCAAAATGAAGTGCAAAAACATTTGTACTGAAAAATCAACCAAAAAATCAATTTGATTGCCATGGTTAACATAAACCTGCGATAATGATAACAAATCGCTGCTAATTTTCTAAAATGGAAAATCCCAAAATACTTTGGAACCGGTTTATGGTAATTTATATGTGCACGGCGGCATTTCTTTTGTATTCTGTTTATTGGACAAGCGTTCAAGCCTAAATACATATTTGCAAACTTTATTTCAAGTGGGTAGACAAATTTAGTACAAAATTAGTTGATCGCTGGTTTTAAATTTGGCTCATAATATCAATGTTAAATTAATAATTATAAGATTTTCAACTACATTATATATAAAATTGAAATTACAAATAATCATGCGATCGAAGACAAACACAGAAATAACTGGAGACAGCAATACAGGTATACAATTCGAGATTCAATTAATAATTACGATATCATTAAACTAAATAGTAAACTATACGAGAAATGATCACAAATTCAAAATAAAAAAAATGAATGACTGGATACAGCCACACACGGTTCCAGCTCATGCAAGGAACTGTATGCAATAAACACTAAATTGCAAGAGTCATTAGTACAACTCGCGGTGTCCAACACTCCCTATTTAAAGCCCCGTTTACACTAGCGAGTTTTGCGGCGATTTTTGCTGCGATTTTTTCGGCGATTCTGTCCATATTAAATAATGGTAAAGAATTTACTTGTAAAGTTTTATTCAGGATACCAAGATTTTCCTAGACGAATGTCTCTTTTGAAGGATGAGACAAAAGATTTCATATTTCCGAAAATATCGCAGCAAAAATCGCCGCAAAAATCGACAGTGTAAACTGGGCTTAACAATTACACTACAAGGTCGAGTTTTGTATGAGTCAATAGATAGTCGATGAGACGCGTAGCGCCGAATCGACTATTTGACTCATAGAAACGAGAACAAGTAGTCTAATTGTTTTAGCATAAACCTACTAGCTAATATTAAGGCACTGCCTAAAAGCGAAGCTCCCGATATGCATAGCTAGTGTCACGTGATCGTCTTTCAACCAATGAGAGTGTCCGTTATATCGTCAAAATCCGATAACAAATGATGTTACACAAGGAATGTGAAATATGATTAGCAGAAAGGCGTAAGACTTGAAGTAATAGTCCATTAAAACCAGTTCCCTTTGCCTTCACGTTTTCTAGATATTCCGCAGCAACATTACTAATTTTCTGAAGAAAACAAGGGGATAGTAAATGATTGGAGGGAGGTTGGGTTAGCATTTACAGATGATTGGCCATTGTGTTTTAATATTTTAGATTTGAGCACAACAGGAGCACGCAAGAAATGCTCCTGACGGCCTTAGCAATCTCCATCGGACCCCATTTAGCACAGTGGAGTAGGGGAAGACCCATAAATCGTAGCAGCGCTTGTCGTTGACTTAAAGACTTTCCAAAGTTCCTCAGGGTCGTTTCTATCGTCGTGAATAATTTGATTGTAAAAGTGACTTTCAGACTTTTAACAATCATATAATTAACTCTATTTCTATAGAAAGCGGTAAAGACATTCCATGGAATCAAAAACCAGCTTTGGCTTGGTTTCTTACGCTCTCTCTTGTCTTCATAAGCTTAAGAATATCTGGGGTTAGCCAGGGAGGAAGGATTTGATGCTTTACCCCATGGTGCACACGATGGTCTGTTGTTATGGCTTTTCCTCTCGCATCTCTCAAAACTGAGAGTTTTAGGCCATAAGGTTATCTTCTCGCGTTAAAAAATATTACATCCTTTCGCTGCGGTCGGTCGTAAAATATTTTTTACTACTCGAAGATAAACTTCTTCGCGCCACTGTGTGATTTCCTCTATGTATATAAAGGTCAAGGTTTCTTCCTAGGTAATAATATATAGACTAATTTGTCTTATTTTTCAAAGCAATTGTTGATTAAGAGAGATGACGGTTGAATTTTTGATTTAAAACGTGTAAAATCCGCCATTAATTGGTTTGCGCTCTATTCGCCGATCTTGTGACGTCACTTACTCAACAGACATCCTCTGAGCAGTAGTAACTAAAAAAACGACTTGGCGAGTATCTAGACTATGGTTAAAAACGAATTATAAAATGAATGTCCGGAGCATTTCACATGTATTTCCTCAGTGTTTTATATACGTTTGCTTGAGTAAGTGACCGTAATAAATGCTCAAAAATGTCCACCCGCCGGAGGAGAATTAGGAAACACTTTGATAATGGCGGACGCAAAGAAAAAGACGTTAACTTCTTCCGAATGTCCAAGTAAAGATCCAGAGTATTTTTCTGTTTATGATCATAACGATTATAATGGCAAGTTCTAACAATTTTATTATTTTTCTTTTCTTAGAACTTTCAAGTTCTAATGAAGGACCTGATCAAGACAATGGAGGAAGGAGAGACTGCTGGAACAAAGCTTGTCTATTTAAAAGGCTTTTATACCTTTTATTTCAGTTCCATGATGCTTCGCCTGGTCTATTCTCCGGTGTACTTCAAACAACTTGGGCTCAGTTCAACATACACTGGTATATTAAATGGTGCTGGTCCGTTTATTAATGCTTTCGGAGGACTGTTGCTCTGCTACATTGCAGATAAAACAAATAAACATAAAACGATACTTTTAGTTTCTTTATTGGCTAATGTTGCAATTCCTTTGCTTCTGACCTTCCCACAGAATTCTTGTCTTAAAGCTGGATATTCTAAAGCCGCAATGCCAAACATGACAAAGAGCAAAGTAAATCTAGACGAACGGACGGAAAATTTGCGTGAAATAATGGCAGTGAAAAGCCACAATTCGAACTCACAGAATCAATTGGATGTAAAATCACTGCAGCTGCAAAATACAGGATCCACAATTAAGAAAAAGGAATACGGAAAACAGTCAGGAGTTAATAATCGTAGTGCTATTCACAGTTCACTTTTAGGAGACTATATTACAGTGAAAGCAAGAAGACCTGCGACAGGATCTTTTCTCCGATCAGATAACGTCAAACATCGTTTCGCAAGCCGAGAACTCAGTACGAAGACGCCATTTAAACTGACACAAAGATCAAAGCCATGCAATCGATACCATTTCCGCAATTCTATAAGGAAAAATACTAAAAAACGACAACTAGTACCTGATAAAGAAACACAAACAAAAAACGATCAACGACAATTCATTGCGAAGAAACGAGATAACGACGCAGCATTTACACCCATAAAAAGAGGGAATGTGCGAGAAAAAAGAAGCAACAAGCCAATTGATGATGATCACGGTGATGGCAACAGTGATGATTATGGTGATGTTGATACTGATAAGACCAATCTATTTCTTCTTCTATTGGCCATTATCGTTGTCGGTCAATTTGTAAGTAGTTCAAGTCGCAACCTTGCAGATACAGCAACACTGTTTTCTCTTCAAAACAACAAAGCCGATTATGGTAAAATACGACTATGGGGTAACGTCGGCCAAAGTTTTATCATCCCGTCTGTGTCACTACTCGTGTACTTCCTAAAAACGTCTGTATGCGGTACCAAAAAAGACAACTACAAAATGGCCATGTATATACTAGCTGGATGTTCGGGAATAGCTTTTCTCTTGGGATTCAAAATCATATTTCCCCCTACAAACTTGACTGATCATATTCGGGAAGCTGAAACCTCTAAAAAACAAGGATCTGTAGGAGAACTTGTTGTCCCTTTGGCAAACTGGAGCTTTCTGATCATTGTTTTCTTTTTGGGAACTTTTGAAGGTGTCTTCAACACTTTTATGTTTTGGTTCATCGTAGACCTAAATGAAGGCCAGTCTGCTCTCATTGTGGCCGTAGCAACCTTTCTCAGGAATGCAACAGCTTTTGTGACATTTGCAGCATCGTCGAGTGTCTTTCAAAAGTTTGGAGCAATCAATGCTATAAATATTTCTTTGGTTCTATATAGCGCTTCATTTCTAGTTTACAGTGTGATCACCAACCCATGGATTGCAATTATCCCAGAAGTTATTCAGTATGTCTCTTTTTCTCTGTCTATGGCGGCAAGCGTAACGTACATGGGTGAACGTGCTCCAGAGAATTTGGCTGCAACAGCGCAAGGTACCATAAACTTGAGTTTTCATTTTTTTATTCCTATTTAACTTGATTTTTTTCAGTTCAAACTCGTTAAATAATAAGATATCTTTAACGGCTCACTGATACATACTAATTCGGTGGTCTCCGTAAGGGAGATTTCATTTTTGCCGGACGATTTGTTTACCTTTTAGGGATTCATCATCGATCTTTTGATCACGAGTAACCCAACAGCTTCAAAAGCTCACTATAGCTTACTTTAGGTGTTTTGTTCCTACCTTTTTTCAGGGATTGTCCAATTTATGTACTCCGGATTTGGACAAGGTGTTGGGCCGATAGTAGCTGGTCTGATTATACAGATGATAGGTACTCACTACACATTCCTTGCATTCGCTGTCATATCATTATTGGTACTGGGGTTTTCGGTAAGCGTCCAGTTAATTCTATGGAAGCGTGAAACGAAGTTGTACCAAAAAGTATCTACAGACGAGGACATAAAGTAGGCATGAGGCATCCGGATTCCGGGGTACCAGAGGGCGGGCGAGCGAAAGGGTGGCTTCGTGGTGGCTTCCTCCTTTCCTTCCTCTTTCTCTTTTCTCCCTATTTTCCTACGTTGCAGTCTGATACCCAACATAGATCGGATATGAAATGTGAACAGATAAATAGAAAAAAGATCTGAGGAAGATTGCTAAGGTAGCTGGGGTATTTGCAGTGCATTTCTTAAAAATTGTTGTAAGCTTTCACTGAGTAAGAAATTTATGACCTTCCTATTAGTCAACAAGGAACTAGCTTTCTTCAAAATAAAAAGGTTTGACCCTCCACAAAAGTTCAAATTTTTACTGTTGACGCTCTCCTCGAAAGCCCAATCCCCCACGTGAATCAGTTAGTATTAAAGATATAACCATCCATATGTATCCGCTTTCTATTGAGTGTGAAAATAGGCACGTCAGATAACAATACTTTAACAGGACCCTGGTGGCAGAGTAGACTCGATTTTTAGTCCTTTACGGCTCCAAAATGAGGGGGTGGTCAATCTCCGAGATAAAAGATCAAAAATTTCTTTTAATGCTACCGTTTGTAATTATACTAGATAAGTATCACGAGGTGAAAATATCTTAAAAATCGGCCGACCCCCATCTTTTAGCCCTGCCCGGTTTTCTCGGACAACGACTCTAAATTGTCCCCAGTAAGGTGACCCCATAGGACTACCAGTTTCTTGCATGATAAATATTACGAGAAAGCCCGTCAAGCCACGTACCTTATGACAAGTTTTCAGTATTTTCTGTTTCGTTCCTCAGATCCCCAGTCAATGTAGCACGTGCTTTTCTCGAAATTTGCTCGCTGACAGATTACACGTTTTCTTTCAGGACCAATATACCTTTTAACCCAGCGCTTCACTTTTAGTCTTCATACAATCAATCGCTCTAATCGCTAACACACCACCAACGCTAACTGACCCACTTAAAACTGTTCCACCCCCTTGTTGACGTCATTTCACACAATTTCTCACTGATCTCACATTGCTGTTAAATACCTATCTTCACATCAATTCAGCTTCACTTTCCATAATGATGATCAGTCTAGTCTTTCTGTAAGTGCAAACAGACATTGTAATTTAGCTATATACTACCCATCAACTAAAACATTTTAGTAATAGTTTATGTTTTAACATCCAGATTTCGTGTTTTTTAAAGTGTTCTATTGTAAAATTGAATATCACTTACCTACTGATTCTATAAGGCATATTTACTCAGGTGAGAGGGTTGGCTTGATATTTTGATGCCTCATCAACACTATATATATCATGCTAAGGCAACCCACTTCCATTCTAAGCGTAATGTTCAATCCAAAACGTCGAGTTGAAAGTAAAATTCGTCGATTTCTTCAACGAGGGGAGGGGGGGTACTCCCATATTTGGACTATACGTGGATGATCCGCTGAACACGGTATGATTTTTCGAGCTTCTTATCATAAACAAGGGTTATGCAATTTCACTCGAGTTACAAGTTCTTCCTGAGTTTCCTGTCATATTCAGTGATTCTGCTTTCGTATTGACCGAACTGGTTATTATGGTCGTAAAAAACGATATGCGAGATGACTGATAATTAAAACAGGAACTCAGGGCGATAAATTATGTATTTTGTTTATAAACAGGGTCCACAAATTGAGGTTTTTTATCATAAACAGGGTACCCCTTTCAGATCCCAGCGCAACACCCCCCCCCCCCCCTCGGGAGTTCGTAATGTGAAACTCGTACGAGAAATTCATGGTGAGGAGTTTAGAATGAATCAGTGACAAACTCGAATATAAAACATCAATGACTGAAAGAGAAACACGTATGTTAAGACCTTGATGAAGCATGTAAATACAAAGATGCAAATATGAGATAATCTAATAGAGTGTAAATTCATGTGAGGAATTTCAAACAGGTGCATTTTGGCGGGGATGGTACTCCATACCCTGAGACAGCTTTTTACATAGTGCGTCCGATAATGATTCGGCAAATGACACTTGGCTGTCATCCACCAACCCAAGTTGCTTCTTGCTTTATCGCTTCGTTTTCAGATGTCTTGATAGATAACTGCCTTTCCGCAGACGACAGTTTAGCAGCCAAAGGTTTTCCATGACTGACATAGTTTTAGTCTATGATTCATTAATGGAAGTTTGTAGCAATTTATCCATTTTAAAGGAACATGCATTCAAACACAATTTAAGGTAGTTTTACTGTTCCATGAAGGACGCACTACCAGATAGATAACTTGTGTCGTCAGCAATAAATCTTCATGCACTTCGGAGGCGTATATGCAATAAAATCATTAATACAACTACCGAAAAATAATGGTCCCGAGTAACTTTTGCTTGAGATAAAATCCCTAAAAACGCAAAAATTACTTATAACATATTTCAATAGAAATAATATACAAATGAATTTTTTTCTTTTTTCTGTTTTAACATCCAGTAACATAAAACACGTATTTACATCCATAAAAGACTCATAGCGCATTCAACGGCTTTCAAAAATCAGAGAAGAATTGGATTTATAATTGAAGTAGTGAGTGCACGAGTTCTTGACTTTGTTCGATTCCTGTAGACATTGCCGCTTCAAGGCTGGTCAAAACCAGAATATTCATGGACCGCAAAGTGCGACATAAACCTCTAAATCTTTTAGTGTGGCCTCCCACACTGCGAGTGCGTTTGTATGTAGGATGATCGTATAAGGCATATGCACCCTCTCCAAACTCTCACGGTGAGCAGCACGGCTTAAACACAAAACACGACAACCGACGCGATACGAGGAAGCGGAGATTCTATCCCCATTCCAGGACCAACGAGAACGCGCCGGGGACATGACCCACATTTTGGCGGCCATACGACGACAAGAAATCGCGGCCTGCAATTTTACTACTCGGTTGCCCTACGGAACCCGAGGATAAAAAGAGAAACCTGATAATTATGCAGTACTTTCAGACTTTCCATGTGTTTGTTTTAACAACGGGAAGTGATTAAGTGTTATGTTATAAAAATATTCATGACATTTTCACGTTCCTCATATAATTAACGCTGCTGTTATTAAAAGATTCGTAGTTCTAATAACCGGTTAAAATGTTGTTTTCAATGAACCCAGACTGGAGGTACGTCCTACATATCTTGAGTTTTTATTGACAGCCTCCTGAACTGGCTACCCATATTGATATACCGTGCAAGAGAATTATACCAAAGCGGAACAATCTAATCGAACTGTCAGGCTTTCTTAGTCTAGAACATGCTTCTTAGATATAAATACACCATAAAACCACCTTTTTCGGATATGTTGTAGAGTGTGGAGGAGTGTTTTCAACGAACGGTCTCATACTTTGAAGGATGTCAAAATCAAGCATTTAAGGCAGATTTTGCCATAATAAACCGGGAACACATGCTCTCAAGGTATTGCGAGAACAACTTAGGCAATCGTAACCTGCACAATCGCAAGTCGATTTCTGCTTTTTATCTGATATTTAAAATTATTAATAACTTTTGGTCCAAACAAATACAGGAAAATTAACCAAAAGAATCTCAATGCCATTACAAGAACTTTAAGAAGGCTCTTGTATTCTAAACATTGCCAAAGCGAGTCTGCAACTGTGAAAAGACCTTCAAATTCTCCCTCTGCAGAGATGAACAGCCTACCACTGAGATCAGAGAAATTAACAGCTAAAGACGTTCAAGTAAAAGTGTCACCTTCTTTTTAAAGGAGGATAGGAACATCACACAAAAATTGCAAATTAAAATGAAATTAGAAATGTGTACCTTTTATTAATTAGTTTTAAAATCCTATACTTTCATTGATTACTTGTAATATTTCATAATTTTTCCATAGTATCATACTAATATTACTACAAGTATTATCCTCATTTTATTTTTTCTCTATCGATCTTGTACATGCATGCATGCCATGCATTCATTATATCATTCATATTTATATTATTTTATATTTATTCATCACTTTTTTTTTTTATTTTTTTTGATCATAATCAGATTTTGACAATTTTATTTTTTAGTGTTTTTATTTACAAATCAACGTGCGTGACCTATATTGTAAATTATTAATAATAGCTTACATAAGTAGAGTTGACTTTTTATCATGTTGCCACATGGGTTTTATACCTCAGATTGTTCCGTTTGGTTCGACCTGATCCCATTTCTTTAATGGCGTTTTAAATGAGTTCATTCATTCTTAATTATTATTTACGATTATTATTATTATTATTATTATTATTATTTTATTATTTATTATTATTATTATAAATTATTCATTGCTCCTCAGTGGGTTTGATTACAGTGGCGGATGCAATGGGCAAGCGATGGGAGGGAAGGAGGAGGGGGGGGGGAGGAAATGGAGAGACGGTGCATTCTCAATGAACTTGGTGTGGTAAGTATTTTACAATTTGAAGCAATACTAGCACAACTCCTTAATCGACCAACAGTTTCTGGTCCACTGCAGAGCCCCAAGAAACGATTAAATACCAATCACCGCTCCCACATGTCCATAAGCTATGAATTAATGCTGGACATTCAGGATGCGATCTCATTAAACGGATCTCACCTTACACGAAGCTGGGAGTAAGTCCTGCAATCAACTGGTTCCACATCTTTAAATCAAATGCTCCCGAGTGGGGAAACAACCGTTTATCTTGTGTCAAGCATCATTCTAGATGTCAGTGCTCATGTCCAAACATCTGTCAGATCATCTGTCTGCGGCTTCAACACACCACCGATCCATAGACTGTGGTCTCTGGACAGAGAATACAAGCCTATATTGTGGTTATAGAGATATACAAATGTTATTACAC